>QGMG01000999.1:0-13893 GCA_007825325.1 Lachnellula cervina
GGGTTTATTATACGCCTGTTGGTGTTCCTGAGCAGTGTACTAATGTGAGTAAGGATCCTGAACTTGCTGCCAAGTTGTGGGATTGGACGGAGAAGGAGCTTGAGGGCTACAATATCTGAGTATGGGTTTCGATTGAACTTTGACTCTAATCGAGCCCACCACACATCATAACCATATTACTGCTCGACTGGACTATAAATCCCCTCTCGGCCTCCACGGCAGTGGCCTCCGGAGGGCAGCCTCGAATCCGATCAACCTGGTTGCTGCTGGCAAATTATTGTATTTCAAAGCTAGCTTATTGTATATATTGTCCATTCAAGTATGTATCTGTTAATAGTTGACTAGGGGTGGCCCGGGAAGATTCTACAGATTCCAAAGTTTGGGTTTGTGTCTGAAGACTTCTGTTGTTATTATTCTTGGAGGTATTTAAGACTGTCATTGCTGCCGATATCTGGATTCTTCCCTATACGGTATTGGGAAAGACCATGGAGGTGGCAGGAGGTCTGCGCGGACTAGAAATGGGTAGACATTAGATGTCACAGCTGGTGTAGTTATCGCAGCGATGATGACCCGTATGCTTAAGAGGCATGGTTTTAGATGTGGAGGAGATGGGAAAAGGGGAACTGTGGACTTTCTGATCTTGATGGCGTTTTGGGAAAACTTGATCCGATTTTCTTTTAGCTGCGCAGTTGCGGGAGATGGAACACTAGGAACATATATGTGCCTGAAATAGTAGACTGTTGTGGGAATAGCTGGGTTATTTATACTTTTGATTGCAATATAAGAAATTATCACATTCTAGATCAAATTGTAGAATATTAAGAAAGGGACCGCGCCGATTGAACTTGTCGAGATTGTCAGTTCTAGGTTTGATCCAGTCTTCAATTCCAAGGCGACACGTCTGATTTAAGGGGCAGAAAGAACTTTATGATATATAATAAAGTGTTCATCGCGCTTGCAATCCTTATAGTACTCGCGAGAAGAAAACTTCCACAAGATGATCAGAACTCCGGACTTCTCTATTGATCGCTGTTCAAATCTAGTGATCATCCCTCTCAACCCACTGCTTACTCGCATCATACAGCGTGCCAAAAGCAGGCTCAACGCTCACAACTCTCTCAAACAACTTCTCATCAATGGCCTTGAAGAACTGCAACCACCCCACAATCACAAAATCCGCATACGCAGCTAAAGTTCACCGATCAGTAACTTTCCGTCCCACAAGGTAAGAGGAAGAAAACATACGGGTTTTTCCCAACACAAACGGCCCGCCCTTTCCCTTCAACAAACCGCCCAACTCCTTCAATTTAGGCAGAGCAGCCACCCATGCTTCCTCACCGCCCGATTCTTGCGCAAACTGAGTCAAAGACTTCCCAAGCCTCTCGGCCCGGGTGCGCTCAAAATACTCTTTCGAGCTCGGGTTCAACAAATTGTTGGGAACGGCCGGCTGCCAGAGGCCTCCTAGTGGTTTCAAGATTTCGGGGAGCAGGGCTTGGACTTTAGGGAGGAACGGGCAATCGAGGTGCAGGGATGGAGTGGGGTAGTCCTTTTCGAGGCGCTCAGCGATGGCTTGGGATTCCATGATATAGGTGGAGTCGGGGAATTGCACGGCTGGAATTGTGTAGGCGGCCCAGGATGGAGAGTCCGTTTTGGGGTTTGGGGCAACGCTGGAGGGAGGATTAGAGGAGTAATTGGCATGTAGATGGGGAGAGACGCACTGGGGACTGAGACGGGATGCGATGTCTGGGTACTCGATCCATTCTGTTTTGTAGTCGATGTTCTTGAAATTCAAGGCCAGGCGGGCTGGACGTGTTAGGTGTGAAGGTCATAGTATGAGAAGACTTACTTTTCCATGGATTGAGGGACCAGCAGCGACAATGGCCTTTGCTTGGGAGGTCGTATAAAGTGAGTTTTGACATTTTGGGATGCTCTAGCGGGGTAAGAAAGAGAATTGCTACTGTATGAAATAGAACAGATCTTGGGGTAGGAGGGATCTGAGACTGATTTAGGGTGGAGACGAAGCGGTGAAGTTGAAGTTGGAGTATCCAATATGTACTGTACCTACCTACATTATATTCCAGGAGTAAGACCAGAATGTTCCATAATTATTACCCCTCATCGTCATAGCCACGTGAGCTCTGCCCCTGAGTCCAAGCGAGGTTCTGTATTAATGATTTGAAGATTCATCACTAAAGGTAAGTTTATAAACTTTACCAAGTAACTTGATAGCGACAACTTCCTCCAACTGAATAAAAACCTCAGTGAGGGCTAAGAATTGAGAAAGGAAGGGTGAACATCCGCGTGACTCGCAGGGTACCTGACTAGGCCTAGCGCATAATCCTCATCCCCTCCAAATTCCATACGATATCAATTGTCCAGCTTCTCACAACACCACAACACCACAACACCACAACCACATCACCCCCAACCAGCACAACAGACCAACTCGAGTATTACCCTCAGAAACTACGCATAATGGGCTCCGTCGTCCTCCCCCATCTTGTCACCGGCTGGCATGTCGACCAAGCCATCATGTCCGAAGAAGAGCGCCTGGTCATTATCCGCTTCGGTCGCGACTGGGACCCCGACTGCATGCGACAAGACGAAGTCCTCTACCGCATCGCCGACCGTGTCAAGAACTTCGCCGTCATCTACGTCTGCGACCTTGACCAAGTCCCCGACTTCAAGCAAATGTACGAGCTTTACGACCCCGTCACACTCATGTTCTTTTTCCGCAACAAACATATGATGTGCGATTTCGGCACGGGCAATAACAATAAACTGAACTGGGTGCTGGACGACAAGCAGGAGCTGATTGATATCATTGAGACCATCTATCGAGGGGCGAAGAAGGGTCGTGGTCTGGTTGTTAGTCCGAAAGGTGAGTCAAGTCTGCTTGGATAAAAGAATGATGCTAAATGTGACACAGATTATTCGACTAGGTATCGTTACTAGGAACACGGGCGGAATGTTCCATACATCGACTATACAAATTATCTGGAAGGGCGCGCGAAATTGATTTGGGAAAGAATGGGCGTTATGGATGTTTGCGCAGGCTGGGAATATTGAGCGAAAGGGTTGGTCTCACGCAATGAACTTTACATGAACCCCAAGATGCTAATGTGCCATAAAGACTGTGACCTCTGAGACAGCTATGGAAGGTAAGTCTGGTTCTGACAGGTGAAAACCCACGAAATTGCTACGACGAAGATCGTTCTAACACCTGGATCTGGACTCGGCTCATGTCTTCTTTTCTTCACCAGTCAACTTTCCATTCAAGGCAAGTTGCCTATTATTCGAGAGGTATAAACGCTGGACTTAAGACCTCTCCGTATGGCAGTCTGTTTACCCAGGAGATTCCGGACCAACACTAGTCATCTGATTTCCCGTTGCCAGACTCTCCAAATATTGCAACTTCGTCTTTTATTTCTTGGGAATTTTCTCAACTAAATGCGTCTGTGCTTTGAGGACTTGAATAGCTCGCGGTCCGGAGCAGTCAGAGGAGAATTCTTTCTGCTGAATCTCTTAAAGGGATCTCCTTTCTACCAAAAGGCAGTTTCATTAGTAGTACTTGTGGGAGAGGACCCCCTTCCACTCGCGGCAGTGCGTTATGGTCAACTTTCACATTCTTACTAAGGTCTTCGGAGTGTACAACAATGATTAAAGGGCCGTGAGACAATTATCTCCAAGGCGCCTGTAGGTTACAAATATCATTGGATCATGAGAACTTTTGTTAAAAGATATTAATAGGAGGCCTAGCTAAAGTTCTTGTCTATGGAAGCTGAATCTAGAATTTTAAAATGTCAACTATCCTAGTAATATTTCCCTAAACTAGAGTACATAATAGCTATTCAAAGTCTTAAATCTCTCTCCTTCCTTACTGCTTTACTCTAAACCGGGGGCCAGTGCCATAGGAGCGTCAATGGACAATGTCTAATACTAGTTTGACTTTTCAGTCTAGACTAATCTCCAATTATTCCCATCTAAGTCAAAACCGGCACTCACCTAACTTTTAATGTCCCACGCCGCATAGTGCATTACAGATTAGTGCCGCTTTTCCTATTAACCGCGACGGTATCAATTTTCTGTGGAGAAGGCCGTAAAATACTATAGGAGATAAGTACCATTATCTTATAGAAGTGCAGGGTTGATGGAGGAAGTTATAAAGTTGAGACCGAGTGAATTGAAATTTAAGGTGAAGGTGAAGGTGAGGTGGAAGCCCTCGCCAGGAGATTATATTCTCGTCGATATTCAATCTCGTCAACTCTTTACAATTCCGCGGGTATCACACTTTGATCACTCAACCAATCCTCGCCCCTCTTGCGAATATTATATCACTTGTCTCATATTGCCCGAAGAGTCGCTTCTCATTCCCACAGTCAGGTACGTGATGTGAATAGGTGGCTCCGATCTATGGTACTGACAGACACATAGCACCTCGTCTCACAATGTCTCGACGGGCAGCTGCCAAGGCAGCGGCAGAAGATAGGATCCAGGAAGAGAAGCAGGTGGAGGATTACGCTTTCAACGTGTTTGGTTGGGCAGTGAAAATTTTCCCACGACTGATGGACTGGAAATCGTTCGCGGGCCTATCATCATCAATGCTCAGGCAGCAAGCTCAACGCCCTGGGAAAAGGCTGCTACCAATATGCTGAAATCAGGAATCGAAAATCCCTGGAGACCGTCCCTTGTCCTGACACCAAGAGAGTCAAAGCAATCGGACGAGGCTGGGATCCAGCGATGCTTGTTAGTCGGTCTCGCCTACACAAGACTTACGGACGAGGTCAATAAAAAGCGCAAAGACCAACGAAAACAAAAGCCCGTCGGCACCCGCGTGGATGGGCACAATCTTGTCGAGAGTGACAGCCTGCCAGTCCTGGTTGCTGTCCCAATTCATGAAAGCGAGCCACCGACAATCACTCTTTGCCCTCTTGCGTCCCAAGTCAGAACTTTGCACTCTTTACCACATTGGGCAAAAGATGACCTTTTACTTGCCTATGTATGGAGACGGTACTACCAATTTGAAGGGAAGAGGACCGGCTTGGAACAGGCTGGTGTTGAAACAGACCTTGCGACCCTCGGAAGCGAAGCTCTGTGAAAAACAGATAGCCTACAAGAAAGCTCGGAACACCACGAAGATTATGCGCAAATTTGTGGACTATGAGGATAAGTCTAAGCGGGATGATGCGGGTCTGATGGCTAAGGAGTTGCTTCAAGTCTGGCCCGAGTTCGATACAATCGGTGCAGAAGATCTAACAGTACCAAAAGAGCAACTGACGAGAGATAATATCGCGAACCAGGCAATTTCGACAGTTCGTCGGGTCTGGGTTTCTCCGAAGCGGTCGTACCAGTTCTGAACGAAACCGAGAATCGGCCAGAGCCTTCGACAAGGGTCTAAGGGACATTTCGGGTGTTTAGACATACTGGAACGCTGTACGATATATGGGGAAGATATTCGAATGCATTGGACACGGATGCGGCGAAGAAGGCATGGTTTGAAGCAACGCGGTATCTGACAGCGGCCCAAAAATATTAGCAATCGGGTGCAAGTGAGATGATTGAGGATTTGGTTAAAATACTAGATGAGATACAGCTTTGATCTGTTGAGATGGGAGCTGCATCTAGGTCTAGGTCTAATTTAGTGCCTTCATATGCTGCTGCTACTTGAAACAAAAAGACAAATATTGGAGGAAGGAAGGAAGGGCCACAGTTGCGTTGTGACACACCTAGGTGCGATCACGTGACACATCTCCTCTAAAATCTGTAAACAGACTTTGCATTCTGTCAAGAATCATAATTAGAAGAAGACAATTTACAGTCTAAATAGAAAGTGCATAGATAATAGAGTATATACGGAGGTACAGGATTCCGACATAACTTAAGGAATAATAATAGATGACTATAAATAGATAAATTACGTATAAGTGTCTTTTAGTTGCTACTTAATCACAACTCGGGAGAAAAGAACACTTGTTCAAAGTCAATTAGATCACTATGTCAGAATACAACCCCCTTTCATTCCTGTTGCACTTCGCACCTGGTTTAATAATAGAACTTCCCATTATTGGATTCGTTCAAATTTCCTAAGCGGGGCTTAGGCCATCCCGAAGGAGTGGCTATTGGAGATGAGACCAACGCGAGTCCCAGCTTCGTATATACTGCCAAGGGAAACCATGTGAATTCTGAGGTGCGAGCATGGAAGCCGTTTCTGTTGCATTTCGCATACGCTTCTAATATTAGATTTGAGTCTGCTGTAGAAGACATGCTGACTTACTGTAGAAATAAAAACTGGTTGGCGGCGAAGTGCTTTTTGGTGGCTGGTGTTCATCCTTGGAATCTAGCGAGGACTTTGATGTACAGACAGGGAATTGGATTTTGTCTTGAGTGACATGCTGTGTCGGGTCCAAATCCAAGTCCAAGTCCAGACAATACAGGATGTTAAGCGCTACAGCCCTCCTACAGTGATAGAACGTAATTCCAATAGCAAATACTACTCATGTTCATTCCTTTATACCTGTTTTTGTCACTTTAGGAAGTAACTTGCATAGTATTTAGGCGCAAAGTCTAAGTTGTTTCCCCATTTGCGACTTTCATAGCTTCGAACGCTCGAACGGGTGAGTGCAGTTTTTGTAGAACCTCTGTTGCATATCGCATCTGAGATAATAATAGAATCATGACTATGAATAAGATGCAACAGACCTTACTACTAAGCTGTATGTGGCTGTGAGAGGCCGTTAAATCTAATACGCCGCAAACAATCGCCAAAAGAACATGTCTCATTCTTTGTTGCAAATCGCAGAATGATAGTATTAATAGATATAGCATGAAAATCATTACTTTTTCTATATAAGGAACATTAGTTAAACTTGCGATCTGAAGTAGTAGTTGTCAGTCGGCTAGTCCTTCCTTCGCGCCTTTATTGTACCTAAAATCTTCTCAACTGTAAGCACGACCAATTAAGTCTCAAACGATACGTGGAAGTTTACGAAGGATATATGGTTTTAGTTAGTGGGGAAGCAGGACGAATCTCCCCAGACGGCTCGCTCCCACATGCTTAGTATTAAGGAGGGCTAAGCCTTAAAACTTGACAAATAGGTAGATTTGTTATTTGTGTACTAGGTGTGAAACGGCAGGCGTATCCGAGTACTCGTAAAACCAAGTGCTAAAAGCCTTTGGAGGAAGATTTATCCTTTTAAATATCTATATATTTCTAAGAGGTAGTCATTGATTCTTCGGTTGATTCTTTTAATATTCCCTAAAACTCGTTCAAGCCAGTCTGTTTTCATAAGCATAGGGTTCTTCCTTCAACGGACGCGCGAATAGTCTTTATCCTATAACACATAACACATCTTCTATAAAAACTTATATTTGAAGTCCAAAGTGAAGTAATATCAACAACCTGGTATGCACAGATAGCTCTATAAATAATAGAAGTATTTCCTACTTCGTTAGTAAGTCAAACTCTAGACTTCGTGAAGCCTACAAGTCTGTCGTGATTAATATAAGGTTAGGGACAATTTAATAATCCTGTATCCTTCACTTGAACGCAGTCCCAATACCTCTCCACATAACGGCTTCCATACACATGACTATAGGGTGGTGCTTGGATTCCTAGAGGGTTTATCCTCGGCATCTAACAGATACTCCTAATTAATAGATGCATGCTAGCGGGACCCTTTCTAGGGAGACGATAAAGGGGGTAATAATAAGCTTGGAATAGGAACTAGCAAAATCGGTACTTATCATCTACTTAAAAAGATTCTAGTTTAAATTGCCACAATTGCAAATAGGGATAGCTTTTTTGAACTGCCGGAACAGCCTTCAAATCAGAGTGTAGGCGCATATTTTTATAGTATTAAAGTTAATCATCTTGTAGTAAAAATGCGTGAATGGTGCTAATTCTCGCTATTAGCAGCATGACTTTTAAGAGCCTTGGGGTTTCATATACTTATTACATTGGTCAATGGCAAGGATAACTCACAGATTAAGTTAGGGAAGCAAACAGCTCTAAAATATCTATCTAAGAAACGGCTGGATATAAATCTCGCGTTTTCCTCGCTGTTTCTTCGCCCTTTTCTCTACTACCCAATCACGTGTGTCGGTGGCCTCCAAGACGCCGAACTACGAGCATAATATATTCTATAAAGTATATATATACTAACACTCAAGTATTACTATCAGTATCAATCCCCTTTCTAGTTTTGAAAATTTTATTCATATTGATTGAATGCAGCGCACCAACTACCTAGTACTACAGTACCTAGTCTCATCACTCTTCCTAAAGCTTCGACATCAATAATACCTCGAGACTTCGCAATGCAGGACGGTTTCGTGAAGAGTTGGCCAAAGGCACTGCTGCAGATAGAAGGTGCCTGCATATTCGGTTCAACAATCTGGGCATATTCGCGATTGGACAAGTCCTGGTGGACTTTTGCCGGCCTCCTCATCCTCCCAGATCTGGGCATGGTAGGATACCTAGCCAATACCTCGATAGGTGCTGTCATCTACAATTCGGTTCACACGGAAACACCTCCGTTACTTCTGCTTTGTGCTGCATTGGCACGCGATAATAAGGCAGGCGTCGGACTGGCTCTGTGCTGGCTGGGACACGTCGGCATGGATCGTATGATGGGCTATGGGTTGAAGTATGGGAGCGGCTTTACTCATACGCACTTGGGCATTTTCGGTTCGTCTGGCAGAAAGGGTGAGAATAAGGGAGCATCTCCGTAGAAGCTTCAACTGGGAAAGAAGAGGTGGATTGGAGGAGGGGCAGCAATTCGACCGCAGCTTCGTGCAGCCGTATTTCTGGGACACAAATGGCTGGCAGGTTCCTCATGTATAAAAGTTTATCGGCGTTCCAGAGTCATAAAGTATGGTCGATGTCGATATTAAGTCAAACACGGAGAGCTAACTGTATATGGAGATGCATGTACCAAGTGAAGTGGTGATTCGTGAAGTCTTTGATGACTCAGCAAGCAGTGCTAAAATTAGGGTTGAGCTGTGCCTCACTGCCTCACTGCCTCGTCCTTGAAACACATGGAAATCTTTCTCTGGGCTGAGCTGCACCCAATGAAAAGAGTCGGCAACCGTCGTGACTCAGAGCCTCACGTCTGCCTGGTTCTTGGTTTGTGCTCAGGTACGTACAGTAGTACTGCCCATACCATACTTTCCGGCGATGATTCGCTGCCGCATCTGCAAGTGCAATGGCGTTGCGGGGTTATCTTGTCTGCCTTGGTCTATGTGATGTTGATATAAAAGAGGCTCCATCATCCTCTTCTTCTCATCCCTCAAACTCCTTTAACTTCTCCTTACAACCACACGAACTCGTCACTCATCGCTCATCACTCATCACATTTGCGAAGAATTCGCGTTCATTTAAAGTACGACAACCCTCAAAAACCAAACCTTCACCATCAGCATCACCATCAGCATCACCATCACCATGGCGCACAACGAAATCCACAAGCAAGAGTTTCGCATTCGGGACTTGACCACCCGAAGCGTTCTCCTGTTTCCCACACGAGCACAGGTAATTCGTGATATTAAAGAAATCACTCTGCAACCAGGTGCAAACCAGATTGTCATTGATGGGCTTGCTCCAACCGTGGACGAACACTCCATCAAAGTCGAGGGAACTGGAGCTGCTACAATCACTGATGTTGCGGTTGACCTTCTCCCAAACCGAGAGGTTTACGAGGACATCTATCCCTCTGATTCTGAGGAGGAAGATGATGAGGATAGCGAGGATGAATCAGACGTCGAGCATGATGGCATGAAAGCCGTCGCAGACAAGATTAGAAGGTTGAATAGCGACCTTCTCCATCAACAAGAGAACATCAATTCAGCTGCCAGCCGTCTGTCAATCTGTGATAATTATGGCAGCAGTGTGACCACTGATCGGCCACCTCCGAACGACCTGGAGAAGTTTCTGAAAGCTTACAACGAGGAGCGGGTGAAGATTTACAGGGACCACGAGTCTAGTACTAGTAATTGCGAAATCATCCGTGAGGAAATTCGTAAGACTGAGAAGGAGAAGACGAAATTGGCCAAGGACTTGGTGAAGGCCAATGAGAAGAAGGAGAAGGAGGAAGCGAAGCAGAGAGAGAAGAAGCTGCGCAAGAAGGCTGAGATTTACAAGGAGAAGCAGAGAGTCAAGGCTGAGCGCGAGTCTTTTTGGCCGAAGAAGGTTTACAAGATTACAATCAATCTTGAACCTTCAACCCTAACCCCAGGATCCTCTCGTCGAAGCTCTGTGGATGATGGCGATACCTTGGTCAATCTTGCCACGACCACTTTTCACGAACCATCTGCTGTACCGGAGAAGTCCGGCGACATCAGCCTATCTCTATCATACATTACATATTCAGCTTCTTGGTCACCCAGATATGACCTTAGTTTGAATACAACGAAGGGTGCGGGCCTATTGGAGTACGGGGCAGAGCTAAGAAACACCACGTCGGAGACTTGGCGCGATGCGAAGGTAAGCTAACCCTCATTCTCAATGCAAGAAGCACTCAGTATTACACACTTTGAAAGTTCTCCATTTTTGCTCTCTATGGCGAGCTTTTACTCTTCAGATAAACATGCTAACCAGTTGATAGGTTGTTCTCTCGACATCTCAGACTACTTTCTCTGGCCTAAGTGAAACCATCCCTATTATGCAACCATGGCATGTCCGACTGATCAAGGTTGCCAACGGCAACACTGATGCTTCACTAATGAGCCAAAGCGAATTAGCAGCCAAAAGAAAGGAATGGAGTACCACAACTGACCAGAGCCAAAAGCCACGGTGGGAGAATTTCGGCCGCGACAACAGCGCTCAGAATACCTTTGCAGCGCATCAAGCCAGCTTGGCCGCCCAGAAACAGGCGAAACTATCAAGGGAAGTTCAACAAGTGGTGAGCAGACATTCAAAGCCTGTACCCCAGGCCTTTGGGGCACAAGCTGTTTCTATAGGTGGGGGCTTTGGGAATGCGAGTGCGAGAGGTGGGAGAGGGACATCACAGTCAAATCTTTTTGGTGGGAAACCAAATGCGTCAGCCTTATTCGGCAGCAGTCACGGTATTCCTCAGCAGGAAGATGCGGAAGAGTCGGATGAGGATATGGGCTTCGGTTTGTTCGATGGTGCGGCGCCAGCTTCAAACTCCCTGGAGTTTGAAGCTGGTGCTTGGGAGGAATCTGGAATGACTACAACCTACGACGTCCCTGGTCTCAAGACCATGGCGCCAAGCAACTCCACAATCAAGCACAAGATCGCTAAGATCGACTTCCGAAACGTTATATTCTCTCACATCGTCATTGGAAAGCTTCGCCAAGTCGCCTTCCTCAAGGCTCGTCTCCGAAATACCTCCAAGATCACCCTGCTCAAAGGTCCTCTTGGCTTGACTCTCGATGGATCATTTTTGGGACAGGCAACATTCCCAAGATGCTCAGCCGGAGAATCGTTCTCTCTTCCGTTGGGAGTTGATCCAGCTATCAACATCAACTACTCCAAACCAACAGTCCGCCGTTCGCAGAGCGGCATCTTCAACAAGGAAGACAGCAATGTGTTCACTCGAACCGTCGTTATTACCAACACCAAGCACAATGCCCCATGCGAGCTTACTGTCCTAGATCAAGTCCCTGTCTCCGAAGACGAGCGCCTCCGCATAGAGATCACCAATCCCCGTGGCTTGAAGGCTGGAGGTGAGGGCATTCGAGCCGGCTCCAGTGCCTTTGCGGGTCTCCCATCTCCGACTAGCGGCAAAGGCAATGCAAAAGATGTTCGAGCTAGTGTGTGTGGCTCTGATGGAAAAGAGATTGCGAATAACGGAAAATGGGGAAGCGCTGTTGCTACGGCGAAGAAAGGCGGAGAAGTGACGTGGAATGTCCATCTGAATCCGGGACAGGGTGTGAAGCTTGTGTTGGAGTACGAGGCTATGTTCCCTGCTGGAGAGAGCGTGGCAGGAGTCATTGGTGGGCAGAGGAATCTTTGATTATTTGATTAAGGAGCCGACTTTTGCGACTTTGTTGGGTGGGAAGAATTACATATATGTATAAATTGCTGGCTTGGGATTTTTGACTAAAATAATCAAGGTTGTAACGACGGAAAAGGAATATTAGTAGCATTTAAAGCATTTATAGCACGCTAGGCGAGGCGCAAAAAGCCATTTACTCTTGCCGAAATTCCATGCCAGTTTCCCGCAATGAATTCTTGTTTACGATGACTATTCATGTTTCATATTTGGGTACTCTACTCGATACAGGACCTCCCTCCTCTCACTCCGTAGGGGCAATTTTTGGGCTTCAAGCTTAAAATACAGGGTCATTCGCTAAGTGTTGGGATTATGGGTATGGTTATGGTGGGGGACTTTGTAGTCATGTGACGCTTAGTAGCTTAGCGTAGCTTAGTCAGCAGCATAAGGGCATTCCCTCTTCGCTGCAACACTATAACGTAGAATGCTATGCATTATCAACTAGAACACTAGAATCAAGTCTCTACTACTAGTAGTTAAGTGATCATATATCTAATACCTATAATACCAACACTAATTAGTGGTTTTCTCACAGAGATACTATAGAGCAGCTAGGTTTAGAAACAAGGCAAGGCAGTTGCGTTGTAGCCAATTTAGATCAAAACATGCATTACCTTTACGCTTAAGGAATTGATAATAAGCTTGGAATACTCTCTTGTAGCTAATTTAGATCAAAACAGGAAGGTTTCAGGTGATATCTTCCGCACTCTCTTGTGGCCAATTTAGATCAAAATAGAGAGGTAGGAGACATTAGGCGCTAGATATCCAAGAAGCTTATTTTACACTCTTCTATGGCCAATTTAGGTTAAAACGGAGAGGTGAGAAGGGCTTGCGTCCATCACGCAGAATAATAAGCTTCACAAGCCTATTATCCTTGTGGCTAATTTAGGTCAAAGCAGGACATCTCGTTAGGGAGCTTATTATTAAGATTGAGACGATTTTACCTACCCTTTTCCAACCTAAATTCACACCTTTAAGGTCCGAAACACCCTCTACAAAACATATCGAAATCGACACCTCAATAATAACCTCTAGACTAGCCAACAGGGCAACTAGTAAAGCCTCCCCTATAGGATCTAGACATCGAATCCAATATAAAAAGCCCTCGAGATTGCTGTCTCGAGGACCAACAGACTAGCTAATAGGGCAACCAGCAAAGCCTCGCCTAGAGGGCAACTAGCAAAGCCGCCCCTACAGGTCTAGACCTTGGAAAAACGATAATATTGTAATACCTTATAGCGCGCGACGCCGTAGAGAGAGACGCAATGTCTAGCTATTACGAGGAAGGAGAAGAAGAAGAGGAGCAAATGGAGGACGTAGAGGAAGAGCAAACGCCTAATCAGGAAGGACCTGAGCAACAACCCCCTCAAGAACAACCTCAAGAACAACCTCAAGAACAACCTCAAGATCAACGGCAAGGACAACCCCTTAGACGCTATGACGAAGGCGAATCCGAATTGGACGCTCGAGACGCTGATCGATACGAATAGCCTCACCATTCGGGTCGAGGGATAGGTGAAGAGAGGAACAGGTGACTTAGCGCGCTAAAACGTTTTGTTGCAATACTACATTATAGCGGTTCTATGGCAGGATTCTAAGCATGCGTAACGAAGCATCTTATCAGTTTCCTTATCAGTTTTTGCTACGATCGACGCATTCCTATTGGTCGATTTGATCTACCCCGCATTTTGAGCCGCATTGCGAGCCGCAACGCAAAACCGCTACATCACGCATTTGTTTCTTTGAGGCCTATATTGCAACGGCAATAGTAGGTATAATGGACTGTACAATACAGTAGAAAACAAGTGATCCCCTAATCCCACTAATATAACACTAACGACAAAAGAGAAGTTGCTAGTGTTAGGATTATAGGTATGCC
>QGMG01001000.1:0-13877 GCA_007825325.1 Lachnellula cervina
AGAGATAGTAATCTATCTTTCCCACAACCTAATCTCGAAACTTCAACTCCACCTTCACATCTACGACACTCCATGAAGCAGCAGATTATATGTTGCAGAAACAGGATTTAGTTTTTACAGGACAGAGTAGCTGACTGTCTGATTTTATATATCGACCAAGTTGATTAACTGACTAGGTACTTTCTACCTTGAGCCGCAAAGATAGGTTGGCAGTACATACTAAATCAATTTCACAAGTACATTCACTCATCATACACTTATATGCTAGACACAAATTACTTATCTAGGAAAAGATCCATTCCATTCCATTCCATACCATAGCAAACTAACTATCCTTGGTCGAAAACGCGCAAGCACAAGCGCACCCCAATTCTTCGTAAAACCCATCAAGCCACGGCTCCTCCCTTTCGGGGAATAATTATCCGTAGAGCCAGCTAGTCAGCAATGTAGAGATCGAAAATAGCAAAGCTGAAACCGAATCCAGCAAAGAACAAAAATCAAAGAAAACATAAACCCAACCCCGTGCTCCATCCATCCTTATCCAGAGGTTGTGTGTGATGTATCAATCTTGCGCCTTCCACTCCATTCTTCCCTTTATAGATCATGTTCCCCTACTTTCGGATAGCCTTCTCCTGCTCAGCGAGATACTCCTCGTCGCTGGCATCAAGAATATCGTACTCCTCATCCGTCAAGAAGCCATCCTCTGTCTCATCATCTCCAAGAGTCTCCTCAACAAAGTCCTCGAACTCGTCGTCGTCTTCGGTTTCTGGGGCAGCACTAGGGGCTTCCTCGTGCATGCTGGTAGCCGGGGATTCGTTCTCAAGCTTGGGGAAGATCATCTGGCTGCCTGAAGCCTCGGAAACCTCTTCCTTGGGCTCTTGCTTGACGACTGGGCACTTGACGTTAACGTCGCACCACAGTCTGTGGCCGAACTTGCCGCCGTCTGGTCCAGTGAGGCGCCAGTATGAGATAAAGTTGCCATCACGGTTGGGGGTTCGCATCAAGACGGTGAAACCAGCCTCTTGACCTGGAGCAACCTCAGTGTAGCAGGTAGTGCTCTCAGCAGCAGAGACAAGCTCATGAACGCTGGCTGGGTGGGCAGGATCAACTGCACACATGTTGTCACCACCGACGAACTTGACGCTGCATCCAGCAGGCCATGAAGTGTTACCACCGTTACGGAGATACCAAGTCTGCTCAAAGACGGAGTTTGGTAGGAGAACGGTACCATCAGCGATAACATCGCGAACGAAGTGAGCAACCAAGTCTTCCTCGGCCAGATCAGCTGAGAGTTCCTTGACCTCCTCAGTCTTGACCTCAACTGGCTTCTCAGCCTCAAACTCATGGAACTCTTCGACCTTGACAGGCTCAGTTGGCTTGAGATCAGCAACAGTCTGGACTTGAGTGGCAGCATTAGCGGATGGAGCAGGAGTGGTCTCGGTAGCCTTGGATTGGCGAGCACGACGATCACCCATAATTGGCATTGGCTTGCCATCCTCGTGATCACCCAGAGTCGTAACACTGACATTGCGGACTGGGGTCTTGAACTTGATCAGAGGATGAGTTCGGTTGTGGCCGTTTGATGGGCTAGCTTCACAGTTGGCACAAAAGTCGGTGTCGTGGCAGACGGCACACTTGTATCGATCACCTCTGATGAAAGTTTGGTGTCCATTGCTGGCGTTGCAAAGAGGACCATCACAGTAGATACCGTGGTGGCGGGATTTGCTGTTGTATGATTTGACCAAAGCAAGGGTATTGGAGAGGGATTCGTAAATTGGAACGAATCGGTGATTTGGGTGGATAAAGCTGGCATTTGGCACGCAAGTAGAGCAGAAATCCCAGTCCGGGCAGTCAAGGCACTTGTGACGAACACCATAGATGTACTATAGTTTGTTAGCATCCAAATCTCAAGGTCCTTAGTATCACATACCTTGTCACATCCATCACAGACAGCATCGTGACCAACGTTGCGGCCAGGAGCAAGCAGCTTCTGAGCCATTGTAGCGAGGTGGCAATCCTCAACAGCAGGAGCAAAAGCGTGCTTGGGGTGGTGACCATGCTCCATGCCGACATGGCAAGCAAGGCAGAGATCAAAGTCATCACAAGAAGTGCAAGTGACAAAGTTCTCCACAGGCAATTCTAATCTTGTTAGCAAGTTTCAAGTACAACAGGACGGTTCCACATACCTTGAATGCAAGAGTTGCAAGTACGAGTAGGAGTGATTTTGGTCTCATCAGGGACAAGAGTGGTTTTGGACTCGGAGAACGCAGGAACCTTTGGCTTAGGTGCAATAGTCTCCGTGGTGCTGTTAATAACCTTTCCGTTCTTCACAAAACGCTTGATCATCCAGTGTCCATCACCTCCACAGAGAACTCCATCGTTGACACAGTTCTGGCAGAGATCGAAGTCGCCGTCGTCACAAGTGCTGCAGTGATAATGCTCGTCAGGAATAGCATCGGTGCAGTGATTGCAGTAGACAGAGAAGATGCTGGCGCTGGAAGCAGCCGGTGCACCAGCATGGGTACGGATAGCGTTCTGGCGGTCTTGGGATACACCAGCAAGCTCGGCAAACCACTTGTCACGAGCAGCAGCTCCGCGGGTAACGGGAATCTCGTTGGTAGACATCTTGGGGCTATAGTGATGCTCGGGTAGCATTGGGCAGCAGGCAGAGCTTACAACAGGTGCAGGGGCCTTGGTTGTGAGATGAGGGTGGCTGAGAAGGAGGTCTTCGAAGCGGCTCTGAATATCCGCGACGGAGGGCTGGCGGATGCTTTCTACTGGGTATGGGACTGCAGAATGATTGGTCGATGGTAGGTCTTGAGTAGGTGTAACCTCGGCTTGTTGAGTGGAAGGCTTCTCCTCGACCGGGCTGGGCTCTTCGTCCTCGACGGTAGCTTGCTTGGGCGCAGGGGCTGGGTGGTCGATGATGGTGACCTTAAGACGAAGCTTTAGCTTTGCCTTGGCTGCACGATAGAGTTGCTTGTAGACGGAGGCGTTTGTCGAGTCTAGTACGACGAAGGAAGCGGCACTGTCGGAGTAACGCTCGAATATAGCCGTGGAGGAGGGAGCGATAGCAAGCAGGAATCGAAGCTGAGTTGAATCACAACCGTTAGCATTGCACAGAATCAACCAATAATTGACTGTGCCATCGTGAATCAAACCCCATATCAGGCTGGGATGAAATGGAAGGGAGCCTTGTAGGCAGGTACAGCACAGGGCGGCCACATACCTTATCGGGCAGAGTGCTGGCACCCAAATCACGAAGGGGGAGCTTGAATCGGCGGTTGGTGCCCTCGACGTTGACCTTCAAGGTAACGAGGGTATCGGGATTAGTTGCTGAAGACGACGCCATGACTGTTGTGTATTCGGTCAGCTAGATAGCTCCCAGAGGCGGTGACGTGCTACGACGTTTCAAGAGGAACAGACGTACTGTACTGTAGAGTGCAGTCTTCGAAGGGTTTTGGAAGGATGTGCGACCAAGAAATGATCGAGATGTCTAATCCTCAGGTGAGAGGAAGTCGATGTTGATAGAGGAGGAGGAGGGAAGGGAAGAAGATGGATTGTATGTCGTCGAGAAGAGGGGAGACCTCCTGCCTGGAGTCCGCTTATCGAGCTCCACTAGCGTATCGCTTGGAGTCGTTCGTCGTTTGACAGTTAGTCAGTCGTACGCAACAATGCCTACCTAGATGGCAAATCAACTGCTGAGAAGGTGCAAGAAGATTTTAGAATGCAAGAGGCAAAATAAAGTATCACATAGAATAATTTATGTCCAAGAAGTGCTTAAAAGCAATAGTGGAAGGCAAATGTAGGCAAATAATGTAGGTACGTACCAAAGGTGGAACCTACCTAGAAGTTGGGGAATGGCGCGGATAGAGTCATGAGGCGTGGATAAGCAGGGGCGGAAAGACCGAGCCGAGTCACGGGATGTGACAAAGAGGCGAATAGCTTGACTGTACTGTCAATGCAAGAATGTCATTTTCCACTATCGGAATTCATTAATTCTTTGTCTTTATTCGTACTCATTACTTACCATACTATACTACACTACTTTTATTACATCTAAACATATTTCTAAATATCTATTCAACTCTAATTATCACATAGAAAAATAAGTCCTCCTCTACTTCCTCGTAGTACAGTCCGTCTCGCTACTCGGCATAAAACTTGTACAAGTATAACCTAACCGCACCGGACCAACTAAACAGATCCTTGAGAAACATCCACATTTCAAAATTCTCGGCTGGCTGCTAGGTTCTCGAATTAATCATCTCGGATTAATCATCCATTTCCTACCACCAGTACCAGGCCAGGCCAAGTTCTAACCCCATGCCCACCTCGTATTTCGTATACGCAAGCATAGCTGCCTAGGGAGATGTTACCATTATCCCCGAATGTTTTTTACATCAAATTGCATTATATTCATTGCCAGATCACATCAAGCATAAAAGTCATCTTTGGGGGCAAAATATCGTATTAACCAATACCACCATCCAGTCATGTTCAATATTTAAACCCTATCCATAACAACTAATCTACCTCCCTTCCTTCACTTCGCCCACTGCCCACTTGCTTGCTCTCGAAAACTGACAGACAATATTCAGAGGGATCTTTCTTGTGACAACCAACGAGAATGACGAAGAACGAGATTCATATCCCATGCAACCCCGGATCAGAGGACACTAAAATGATGTGATGCCATGTGATAGGAATGCAAGACAGCAGAAAAGCATGTAGCTGCATTGAAATTCGTGCACCTAGGTCCCTCTCCCAATGAATATCCCAAACAACCATACGACTGAGGAAGAACCCGAGCACCAGAATAGTCGATAAGAATCGACAACGACCAAGATATATTTTTGCATCACAGGTGCAACCGCAGATGAAAAGAACAGTAAACCAAGTAGTAGGCAACGCTTCCGAGACAAAAAATGAACGAAAACCCATCAAGCCCAACAAGATTCGCTGAAAGCATTAATAAAAAATATAACAAAGTTTCCGTTTTCCAAACCCCCAAACAAAATCTACTGAGGGTAGTAGACAACCCCTTGAGGTTGCTGCGGGTAATAAAATCCATCGGGGCTGGGAGTCATCATGCCGCCAATTCCTACAACTCCGCCAACTTGCTGCATCGGGAAGGATGGGGGAGGTGGTTGATACGCGGGGAACGTCGCAACAGCTGGAATCTGAGTAGCATCGTAATAGTACACCATTCCGTTAACCTCCTGCGCGACCAGATTCTGTGGTGCTTGAGAAGCAGCATCAGACTGTGGCGGTGGCGGCTGAGAGAATGATGCTTGCGGTTGTTGCGCTTGTTGTGCCGGAACAAATGGAGGTGCACCACCAGAGGGGGGCATTCCTGGATTGAATCCTTGCTGTGGGGGGTAGTAGTATCCTTGAGGAGGCATGACTTGGTAAGGCTGTTGTGGATAATAGTTTTGCGGTTGTTGTTGCTGATATGGATTCGGTTGGAAAGGTTGAGCATGGATAGCACGTTCGGGTATTTGTGACAATGGTGTACCAGTGGAGGCCTGACTTGGGTATGAAGGGTTGCGAGAGTGCATCGTGGCGTCATTAGGGTAGCTGTTTCCGTTGACTTGGAGAGGAACTTGTTGGTGGAATGGTTGTTGATGCTGTTGTGGAGGGTTGAATTGTAATGTTGCAGGTGAATCGATATCAGCAACAGAGATCGTTTTCTGAGGTCGGGGTTGGTGCATGGGAATGGGATTTGGTCGATTCTCACGGAAGGTAGGTTTTTGAGGAAGAGGGTATGTCTGTGGTTGAGGCATGTCATTCAGGGACGTAGCTGCATTTCCATTTTGCAATTCGCCTTCCGACATTGGCATATGTTGTTGAGCCAGTGCTGGTGGGAGCTTCACAACGGGTCTGGACGGATCCATTGGCATCTGTGTCCGGGACATGACAGAGCCATTTGGAGAAATAATGCTTTCCCTGTTGATCTCACGAGCAAGTGATGACCGTCGGCTCATAGCAACACTAGGAGTGTACTGGCTGCCGTATACACTGCCGCCAAAGACACTTGTACGTCTTGAATAGCCACCAATTGATCCAAAGGCAGATCTCGCTCCTCTACCTCGACCACCAAAGCCTTGTTGATTTGGCCGCATAGCTCGTGGAATGAAGATAAACGACCTGTCCACCGCAGGGAAGATATATCTAGGCGTGTGGTCCGGAATCGAGATTCGAACCGGCTTGTCTCGGCGCATAGGAGGTCGGTGATCTGGCAGCCTTGTATATTGCTTCCAAGGGATAGCAGGGAACACAATAGGCTTGTCCATGTTTTCCATGAAGACCCTGATTTGCACATTACCAACATGTTTCGTTGTTGAAAGGGATCGATTTGGAGGTGCAGCTGATGAAGCGCTGATGGGGACTCGTGTGTGCAGATGTGAGGGGCCGTTTGGGTAGTTTGACTGAGGATAGTGTCGAGGTGCCGGCTCAGTAATCACTTCATGCATATCATGAGCCCAGGGAGCATCCGTAGGCTCCCACGGTTGCTGCATTTGACTACAACTTGTTAGAACATTGAAGCAGTTTTAAATATCGAAATAGAGACATACCTTGAAGGTGCATATGGGCCTCCAAAGCCAGGTCTACCCCGTCCTCGGCCTCTGCCAAAGGGCCGGAATCCATTTGCTGCAGGACCAGAATGGCGGTGGTCATGCATAAAGAACGCTCCTCTATTTGGGACAAACGCCGGATCCGCATCTCGTTTTTTCTTGTATTCCTCGTGTTCCCTCCTCCTCCGTTCGTGTGGTAACTCTTGAGGTTGATCAATCTGTGCTGTAGACTTCACAACCGGTAGTGACGGCTCCCTCTCTTGTATATCAGAATCCTCCCGTAGATCCTCGTAATTAACCTCCTCTGCCGTTCCATTGTGATCTGATAGCTTGAGCCCGTTAAGCATCAAGTCCATATCGCTGGTGCCATTCGTCGTAGGCGGTCTTGTGGTTCCGTTGGTCGAGGCTGCCCTCCCATCCTTGGCATGTCTGCCTCCAGCTCCAGCTCCATCCCCATTGACTTTGGTCAGCTCGTGCGAGCCAGCAGAGGCCGTCTCGGCATTCAGGATCTCGTCTCCCTCGGGTGCTTCGTCCTCGCCGGTGATTATAGACCCCTCACTCAACGAATCATCATCCAAGTCTGCCCCATCTAGGACTCCCTCCTCGTCGCCCTCGTCCTCAACCCGTCTCCGGCTCGCAGCCAAATCCTTCCTGTGTCGGTGAACCATATTGAAGAAGTGTGCGGGCTGGCGGACGAGCGTTGGGTATCAATGTCCCAAATGGAGGAGACGAGTCGAAGGGGGCAAGTATTTTGGGTGACAGATCATGCAGTAGTGGCGCTCGCTGTTGAACGGGATATGTACCGCCCGCGGCAATTAAATTTTATAGTCGACAGTCTCTTAATCTGTTGATGCTGAGCAGTCTGAATGGGTGACACCTGCACGCCGATGAGCAAGGTTGAGAAGAAGAAGGTATGAAGTTGCTCGTGATTTTTGGTTCGACTTGGAGGCTGAACATGAAAGCCTTGGGAGTCGCGCTTCCGGCATCCTTGCAACTTCCTCGCCGATAGACGCTAACCGTTTTCGGAAACCTGGGGAGGGAAGGGAGGAATCACATTCGGATGAGAACTTGGTGTATTAAATGTATAAGGTATTTATGGTATATACTGATTTGTCTCCATTGCACTTCAATCAGCTCCGACATGATTATATAAAAGGTCATCTTTCTTTTTGTTTACACCTGCACTAGCAAATAGCCCAGTCTTCCCATCATCGCTCCAGCTCGCCGCGCACCAGGGGTAAACACCGACGCCCGTCAACGACTGACACATCTCATCCTTCACATTTAGCACGTAGGCAGCATATTAATCTTAGTTCTCTCGGTGACAGTTACAATGAGTTCACATGCAATAACCGCCAAATAGAAGTTAGAGCATCACTACCGTATTTGTTAACTAGTTTCATTCAACTACTGCCATCTTATGTTGCCTATTGCCATGGGTGATGTATCATCGTACCCGATCAGCAGGATAACCCGTATTCCTCCAAACGCCATCATATAAGCAAAGCCAAACCTACCCGATCAATTCCCATACGCCAGAAGTTTTTTCCTCCAAGTATGTACAATGTTCCAGTTCCAAAAGCCAAAGTTATACCGCAGAGCAAAGAATAAAACCCAATGCGAAAATGAAAGAACGGTAAGGGTGAAAACTTAAATCTACAATTGATGTATAAGTGCCCGAAGCAAGTAGCCGGAACGCCAGTAGCCAGTCCCTAGTAGCGTATGTTGAAGATCCAGGCAAGCTGGATGTCGAGAAAGTGGCAATAAGGCCGACGGGAGAAAATGTAGCCGTACGTGCAAACCATTCCATATATGCTGGGACCAAAAATGGTGGATGGGATAAATTTTGATCATGAGGCTCGTGATGACCCAACCGGTACTCCTTTCCTATTCACATTTCCTTTTGACTCCTTGAAAAATTTTGCTGTCTGAATAAAGCCAAACCCGTATTGTACACGAAGACAAAAGGGTTATGAGAATCGTCGCTCGGGCTGCATGCCCGGACCTGGACCCATCACTGGAGGACCACCCATGCCAGCCATGCCGTAAGGGTTCATCTGTTGACTACCATAGCCTTCGATGAACTGTTGCATGCCCATACCGCCGATGCCTTGTTGTTGAGATACCGGACAATCCTTGTGGGCCATAAGAATGGTCTTCAGATTGACGACCTCTTCTCGGAGTCCCGAGATTTGCTGACTCAATTGATCATTCTCTTGACTAAAGAGTTCCACCTTTGATTGCAAATTTGCGAGCCATTGCTTCTTACGTTGTCGACACTTCAACGCCGCAACCCTACATCAGAGTTAGTAAGTCATAGGTAGCAACGATGAGAATGACGACTTGCCTGTTGCGTTCGAGGAAATTCTTTCGTTTCTCATCATCGGTCATCTTTTTGCCGTTGGCATTATACTCATCTTTGCTCATGTCAGGTTCTTCCTCCGACTGAGGCTCCGACATCATGGCGTGTCCATTGTTGCCCTTGGCTTTTTTGTTTGCTGGACCTTTTGCTGGAGTCTCATTTAGTTTTCTTCGTCCATTGGTTTGATTATTTGTAGTAGAGCCTTTCTTGCCCTTTCCACGTGTGGCGGGACCCTTTTGCTCGTCTTCGTCGCTCATCTCGCTAACGCCACGTCCTGAAGTGGTGCTGATTGACCCGTTGTTCCTCATGTGAGGAGAAGGATTTGAAGACTGACCACCCATTTGCCCGTTTGGTTGAGGGTGAGCATGTACATTCATCTGAGGAGCGATTGCGTAATGATTTGATGCCTGGGGAGCACTATTGCGGTTATTCGATTGGTGAGCCAAGAGGTAAAGGCCGTTGGCAGCGTCGGCAGCCTCGTGTTGCTCAAATTGGCCAGGTGCTGTAGGCTTTTCCATGCCGTTGGATAAATCTTGAGGTTGCGAGGTAATTTTCTGTTGAGGCTGGTTTTGTTTGTGAGCGTTGGCGGCGTTTATAGCTGTACGGTGGAAGTCGAGAGTCGTGGGGGTTGCACCACCGCTTGCAAGTTGACTGAATAGAGCTTGTGTATTGGGACTTGGCTCAGGGAACATGGATCCACCGCCGCCAGGTGTGAGGCCAGACCGAAGGCCCGACTCGTTGGGTGTAGGGAACCCGCCGCGAAGATGATGCCCGTCGCCAAAGTAATCTTCTTTTTGAGGTCCCGACAGCATAGCAGGGCTTAAAGGTCCTGCACGCAAGCTTCCCCAGTAGTTAGGGGTTGTCCCGGTACCACCTAAGATACCAGCTGGTGATGTCAATGCAGCAACAGAAGGGAGTTTTGTCCCGCCAGGTGTCTGTATTGTTCCACCATTCGATCCAAAAGCAAAGGAGGCTTCGAAAGGGTTTGTTTCGGTGGATATGTGGCCGTGAGCTACAGAGAAATAGTCGGGAGTCTCTGGCGGTGGTTGTGTAGAGGCAGCGGCTCCAGGTCTAGGTGGAGGGCCAAGAGGGCCTGCATTGGAAGATTCTATCTTTGCGGGTGCTTCCTGCTTCAAATCCGATGCTGCAGAGAAAGATCAGTTAGCTGCTCATGCATCAATTAAGTGTACTCGAAATAATATGTTAATGCGATGCGACGCAGAGTCGGTCCCTGGACTCGACGAGGGTAGACACTGCCTCGCTCATCCATTGGGGTTGAAAGGCAGCATCAAGAAGTGTTGTTGGAACCCTCTCTTTCCCATTGCGATGCGCCGACACCAAGATGGAGTGTTGAGTTTGGCGGGATGACGACAATGACGATTATTGTTTACCGTCGCGAGATACAATAGTAATACTATGAGTGCAATACAATCATCAAGAACAATAAGAAATAGAGATTGTACCTGATAGCTTGGGAGGCTCTGCATTGGACGATACGGGTGACTTGGAATCGTCGGCCTTCTTTTTCGCATCTGGCGGGGACTTGGCCATTGTGAACAGAAGTCGCGTGTGAGGGGGGGGAGGTTGTATCGGGTATCGACGACAGACTTGGCTTGGCTTTGTGTGGCTTGACAGAACAGGACGAGACGACGATGACAATGACGATGATGCTCAATTCGGGGCAGATGTGCCACTTTCTCCGACAAGCAAGCAAAGTCCTGCCTGGGTAAGGTTGTGAGGCGGTGATGCGGTGATGCGGTGATGCGGTCGGTGGTGTGTGTTCGTATAATAATTGAGGATTACTCGTAGATTCGGGGGGGGGATACGTCAGAGTTCGAGGCCGACGGAAACGTCACAGTACAGGGCAGGTGCGCCTTCTAAGACCTCGTTAATTCCCAACCACCAAGTTTCTCTCTTCTTTACATACCACGATAATGCGACAGACGAGCAAACGTCGACAAACTCCTTCGACGGGTTGGTTATTCTTCTGCCAGAAAAGACTGAGTACGGTATCTCTCCTTCTGCGACGATGCACAAATTTGCTTCCGCTTTTGTTGCAAGGTATAATGGCGGCTGGGAATGGCGTGAGAAGGGGCAGAGGTAGGGTAGGTACGAGTATTCCGAGTAGGTCGGTCCACGGGTGGCAATTCAAGCAGCCCCTGACAAATTCAATTTTCTCCCCAGCAGACTGTGAACAAACGGAACAGCCAGGCGGTATGGAAGCAAATAACAATAACAAGTGTCGGGTTTTGGCCAGCGCAGGTATTATTGTATCCGTTTTTCTCGCCAGTCAAATGGACTCGACAGGACAATAATTAGAGTGACGTCGTGCCAGCTTGTTATGCGACCGGTGGGCGAGTTCGCGAAATGTAGAAGTGTCAGAAAAGCTTCCTTCTCTCTACTACCGATATCCCAACGACAATTTCAGTACAACGGCGGCACTACTTCACTCTCTCTAGTATAGTATAGTACAAATACAGACAAACGTGTCTTGGATGCTGCACGAGGTCGATGCGGCTCTGCCTCTTCGAAATGCTGCGATTCTTGTTGATGCTGAAAGGAGAAAGCGAAAAAGAAGAGAGAATGACGCAGCGGTGACGCACACTGCGCTGAGAGGCGAGAGATTCTTTAAATACGACCGGTTCACGCGCCATGCAGAGAAGGGGAAGGTAGCGAAGAAAGGAGGCCATGTGTGCCCAATCAAATCGCAAGGAGCCCTGCGAAAAATCGGGCCTTTAACCGTTCTGGGCCGCCATGGATTCTTGACGATCCGATTAGAAATACACTTCTCTTTGTTTGCACTTTACATGTTCACCATTTACACGTTTACGGTATAGAAGTATACCTCCGTAGAATTGATATTCCAATAGCGTCGAATCCAGACAAAGGTTCTATTGTCTAGGTTTGCCTCGAGTTGTTCAAACTGATCAAGTCAAGCTCTTGACCCATCAAAGATCATCCTCTTGCTCGCTTTTGCAGGCCAATAAGAGGCTTTGTAGACAATCTTTATGAGGGTACCCATCAAAGACCAATTATAGCGGTGAGAAAGCTGAAGAAACAGCGAAAACTAAGCACGGGGAAGTTCCTCTACGGCTAGGGCAGCACTTCACATGATGCGACAGATTCTAATAAAAGAGCAGTACCGCTATGTTCACCCTTTCTGAGTTTAAGAAACATAGAAGAAAGAAGATTTCATATCTTCTTTTATTACTTTAACTTCTTCCTATTACCATTTTATCTTTTTTTTCACACTTCCTCTTTGTACTACACATCCCAACTAACCACTCCACTCCACTCCTCTTAACCTCACCAAAATCGATGACGAAACCCCTTTTCCCCCCAAGGGTCCTTCCCTTTTCGTTCATGCAGTGCAAGTCCATAATTCCAATGACGAAACCAATTGACTTTTCTTCCAAAGCGGTTAACCACCTTTCAAGTTTTAAGCTTCTTCCCGGGAATGGCTTGTTCCTCCTCTTCTAGCTACGGTTCTCGACCAACCTTGTTTCTTTCCCCACATCTCAATGTTGGAGGGGGGGGGAGGGATACTACAGTAGAAGTAGTACTTGGGCTAGGACTGGTTGGCATTAGCATCTAGGTTTCTAAATGGTATGGATTGGAACTTGCCTAAATTGCCTTTGACAAGCAAGTGTCTCGACCGCTTGGTTATATGTTTGGTATCTCTTTTGCAAATTGCAAGTGCAAACCCGCATAAGAAAGACTTCTTATTCTTATCATAGAACTAAGAGTGTTTATCTTAGACTCTCAGAGGCTTGTGATCCAAAACATATGTTACACATCAATGACGTTGCAAAGTCAACAACAAGCAAAGCAAAGAAACAAATTGCCAAACCTGGAAATTTCTTCCTCAACGTCCATTAATATTACGGTCGTCTTACAGTACCTATCTGGTCTTGAGACTCCATTCCACTCTATTCTATCTTTCCGCTACTAGCTAATAACCTTTCCTATCCTCTTAGCAATTAATCCCAGCCCTCTGATTAGATGGAATTGAATCTATAATAGCTTACTCCGTACTTTCTTTCCTGCAAGCCAGAAAAGCCAGTTTAGTATCTCAGCATCTCTCTCCCGCACGAGTCTCGCTTTCAAAACAAACAGGCGTACTTAAAATTTCAAATGTACAAGACGAAGACAAATCTATAAATGCGAAAGCAGTACTAATATGCTCGTTGTAGAATTGCAAGATATCCCAAATAGTACCTCACAGCGTACCCTCTAAACAGCGGATGCTGAAAACGGAACAGCGGAACATGTATACTCCTCGTAGTTTTATATAAAAGTGGCTTTGAAAAGATAATACTGAAAATATAGTAATAGGAGGCTTTTCGGTAAATGAGAAAGCGTTTAGGCGCATTATATTGAAATTCGTTGAACATTTGCATACAGTAGGAGTATTTGACTTAGTTCCTTATCCCCTTGGGAGAATGCGCTGAAGATGGGATAGGTTACTAGAAAGTAGGTATGAAAACCTCACTTGTGGTCTTCTAAAAGGCGAATAAGCTAATGTAAATCGAATATTTCACACATTTTAGGAAAAGCTGAGCCACCGAAGCCAAACCCCAGATTAGTCATCACACATGGGGCCGAGCCGAGGCTCAACTCACATTCCGGGCCCGGGGTAGCTTGAACTCCACATATGACGAGCTCCACGAACAACTCCCTTTCTTTCTTCTCCCTTACTTTTCTAATAAATACAATTATTTACATATCTTCAATGTGTACCGTAGCATAACATACTTCGTAACATCAATTAACTTCCAACCATGCCCGATCATGAAATCATCCTCTACCACTACCCCTTCTCCCCCTTCGCAAAGCGGTACTTCCAACCCCACTTCACCCCCCTTTCCACCTACAAAACTAACATCCACAGCGTAACATGGTACCTCACCCTCCGCCAAATCCCCTACAAACAATGC
>QGMG01001001.1:0-13827 GCA_007825325.1 Lachnellula cervina
CGACCCCCCCCACTCGTACCTGTTCCTAGCAGTCATATGAGCATTAGCACACGTGACTTCCCGATTAGGCTAGCGCCAAGCTTTGTTGCATTTCGCATAACTGCAGAGCGTAAAACTCTAGCTAATTAGAAGTCGGTGGGAAATTATATTGCCGCCCCGAGCAGTCACATGAAAAGGTGGCGCAAAACAGCAGTCTAACCAATTAGAAGCCGAGAAAACACGTGATAATTAAGGAACCGGGTTTTCACCCATCCATTTTTCCTTCGTGATCCTAAAACCTAAAACCTAAAGGTTTCAGGCATACTTCGCATAGAATCCGTGAGGAATTCCTCACGCAAGCATCTGACAACCCTCACAACGACCTCTCCTGCAGACTAAAAGGCTGACCTGAAGGTTATTGATCCTGCGGCCCACCAACGCCCCATTTGTCCAAATACAAGGCTTCCCCCTCATTCCAAAAATAACACATCTTTTCATTCGTGGCTCCAAGTTGATGTCAGAAAGGCTGAGGCTTTCTTTCCTAATTGCTGCTGTCAGCAACGTCAAACAGCCAGCTCGCAGAGGCGTTCTATCTCTAGTTAGATTATCACTGCGTTTTTCCAATGCAAGAGTTCTCTGGCACGGTTTCAATAAAGTTTAGGTGCACTTTCCAACCTCGAAAAAACAAGCATTTGGATGAACCTCGCGAATCTCATTCGAATCAGATTCAGAACCGAGTTGGAGTTGGAAAACGAAAGGCTGTGCTTCTCTGACGTGAACGACGTTGTTTCGTTTTCAGCCTGCCAACACATCTCATACTAAAAAACCAATGCCTACTGTTGAAGCCAACGTGTTGTAACTGAGCTTATTGTTAGCACATATCTCCTTTTCTCTTTTATCTCTCTGTATTGCTTCATCCCTCATTACCCCTGAGGCTTTTGTCACTCCTTTTTCTACGTGCAACCAAAACATCGTCAAATAGTCGGACATCGTTTATAATTCATCTACCATCAACGCCCAAAGGCAAGAAACAGAGATGTCGGTCTTTACTTTCCAGACCACCATGCCGTCTCCACCCCACTACTCGGCAACCAGACACCAACCCCCACCATACACCCAGAGACTCAGTCCAAACCCGTCACCACGCCTCTCATCTCATCCCCTGAAAATCTTACCCTCACTCCAAGCGCCACCACCGCCCACATACTCTCCTCAAAACCCCATCCATTCAACCCCCCAAAGCCTTTACACAATACACACCAAATCGACACCTCCCCAACCACATCTCCAACCCCTACCGAGCTACACACCGGCGTCCACAACTCCAAACCAAATACAGAAAGCGCGAGAAGAAAACGATCACACCTACATCCTCCACAACTCCCGCTCTCACTCCAGCTCCGGCTCCAGCTCCTTCAAAAGCGACGAAGACAGCGATAACTGGTTCTGTTACTGTTTCTGGATCGGCCCCATGAGCTATAGCCCCTATTACACATATTACCCCATATATTAAACCTCACCCTTCTCCTTCTCTCCCCCTCTCTCAAGGAAGGCTACATTAGTAGAGGAAGGAGTACCACCGGGTAGGAATCTAGCATTCCTTCGCTTCGACCATCGAAAAGCGAAAAACTGGGGTCGCTTCCTCGGGATCCTTCCCGAGGCGTAGCAGATCGAGTACCTATTCCTGCGGAAGCACCGATCGGAAAAGAGGCTGAAACTAGAAGCTGAGGGATTTAACGACGTCAGATCGGCTGCAGCTTGGCTTGCTTCCTGGGATTCATATCTCTTGTGTACTGTAGGATATAGTAAGGACGATGCGTCAGGAGTTTGGGATCTACATGATATTAGGGACGGATTTGCAGGAAGGAGTTGCTAGCGCGCGGTAGCTAGGCGTTACTTGACATGCCATTCAATCTTTTCTGTTGGTTCAAACGTCAATGCTCTATACCACTTTCCACCGTCCGTAAGCATGTCGTTATTTTCACGCAACTCGAAAGTCTAGTAAGTTAGAACGTATCCCTAGACTCCTTGTGAAGAATTCCAAGTTCGTCACAGAAAATACAAGCTGTGTTACTCCTTACTTCTCGAACCCCATTCATTATGAAGCAAGTGAGTGTTCTTGCTTATCCCTTTTACCCTTCAAGCAGGCAGCCTAAAGTTCCATCCTTCAACCCTTTACAAGCCGGCAAACCTTGGCACGAGCAAG
Source organism: Lachnellula cervina (assembly GCA_007825325.1). Classification (NCBI taxonomy): domain Eukaryota; kingdom Fungi; phylum Ascomycota; class Leotiomycetes; order Helotiales; family Lachnaceae; genus Lachnellula; species Lachnellula cervina. The sequence goes on from QGMG01001001.1 coordinate 2,186, forward strand.
CTTAATACAACTCGCATTTGCCTTCCTCGGCATGTTGTGTGTATCATATTCCCTCAGATTATGAATAACAAGCTCCATCTACTTTCCCTCACCATATTACTATCCCCAACTCCGCCAAAAAGCAGTTCTGACCCAGCAAAATATCCACAACCCTTTGTCCACAACAGGCAAAACCTGAGCTCGGGGCAGTTATAAACTGACACTCCTTACCCGAGAACTATACTCCGTAAAAGACGTAAATTCGTCTCCTAGTAGAGCGTTTGACGAATGCTATAGTATTAGCTAGTCTACACACGAAGCGAAGACAAAGAACACAAGGCATCAAGGGGGGAAAGACAGACATACCGTGTTTGGAACAGGAATTTATACTATACACAGACTTCCCTACTCGGTCTCTTGCCTCACAGGGACAAGCTGTCGGATAGACAGTACCGGTAGGTTATGTTTCAGAGCAATTTAGATGCATGAGCATTAAGCTCGTAGCTATGGCCTCCAGATTTTCACCACCAAGAGAGATCACGGCTCGGTGTATATATATACATATCTTTCGACTCGTATAATATAACCCCACACCATGCATGATATCCAATACTCCAAATACCAATCCAGAGAACTATATAACCTTATCTTTTCACCCGCTATTGCTACGCATATATGCAACACAACAAAACATACCCAATCCAATAAAAGCAAACCCCAAAGCCGTTACCTTCCCACCTTCAACACAAACCCGGGCGGTGGAAATGAAATGTGAAGAACAGTGCCTGCCTAGGTAGTGAAGAAATAGTGAAACCCCTCTAGTGCAAGAGAGTCAATAAACATCAGCGATGGTAAAGATATTATTCATTCAAATGGCATTATGTGGATCGATCGGTAAGGTACGCAAAGTCTGGGGTGGGAGTGTATGTATGTATACGCTGAAAGGGGAAACAGGGAGTTGAAGTAGTTTGTCGACGAGGATGCTGGAATAGGAAAGCGGTGAGAATGTCAGAGCTAATGTTAGTATATCTATTATATTCGTCATTATCAAGTCATGGTACATGGTCAGAATAACAGAGAGATGGGGAAAAGGTATGCTGTTATTAGAAGTCTAGTCTATCTATATCCTTGAGAGCTGTGCAACTTTGAATATACGCCGCGAAACCTCTGATGCTCAACGGCAGTAGCGTTACGCTACTACATCTCGCATTCCATCTATCTTGGCATCTTTGTGATAAAAGGGTGCTTCAGCGCCTCGGCAGGCGTGCACCGCTTCTCCGGATTAAGCGCCAGACAGCGATCCAATAAGTCTGCAAATAGAGCCAATTCCTTCGTCTCCGAATCAGTCAGCCCTTTCGATGCAGACATGAGGCGAGTCCTGAGATCGCGCGACGGTTTCGCGAAAGTTAGGGTCTTGATGGTGTCCTAATTAATCGTACGTTAGTGAGAAAGCCTTTTGCTATTCTGAGGGGGTAAGAGTGGGAGGGAGGCACAGCGCTGATGTGGGGTCGAGTACAAGCGGACTGCTGTTACTAGACGCCACGACGGTTCTAGTCTTCCTATGGATGATGATAACGAAAATAGACATACCTTTCCTGTAAGCTTATCCTGTTCGACGCTTCTAAAGTTGGCAATCTCATCGAAATGGAGGTGAGCGAATTGCGCACGCTTTAACATCTTGGTCGTGAATTTGCCGCGGCAGTCCATGATGGAGCGGAGCATTTGGTTGTTGGTGCGACCCGTAAATAGAATTTTACCCGTATATAATTCGTAGAGGGTGCAACCAACGGACCAGACATCAATAGCGAAATCGTACGGCATTCCTAGAATAATTTCTGGCGCACGATAGAAACGACTGACAAGATATGGAGTAATCTCATTATCCGATGCATCGGATGCTGATCCTAAATCACAGATCTTGAGCATGTTCCGTGTCTCATTAACCTATTCATAGTTAGCAATTTCGTTGGATCCACCGTGCGGGATGCTTACCAAAATGTTGTCAGGCTTCAAGTCAGCGTGTAGAATGTTGCACTTGCGCATCAAGCTTAACCCCAAGAACATTTGCTGAGCATAGGCTCGAACAGCCCTTAGGTTGATGCCCACATCGCGGCCGAATTTCTTCAAGACTTCGCGCAGGTTGATACTCAGATTTTCAAAGACCATACAGAGGTGGCCTTTGTGCTCGAAATGTCGCTCGAGTCGAATCATGTGCTTCTTGTCTTCTGGGTCGGCTTCGTTGATCTTTTGAAGGATCTCGATCTCCTTCATACCGGCCTTTCTCCTGTTAAGCAGTTAGTATCCCTTTCGAATATTTGGTCATTAATCTTACATCGTTTCATTGTTTCTGATGAGTTTGATCGCCACCAGTTTCTTCGTCGTCACATCCGTAGCTCGAACGACCCCGGAGAACATACCTTTCCCAAGATTTGCCTGGACATGGTATCTTCCATTGAGCAACTCTCCCAAGATGACTTTATAGTATCCTTCGATATCATCCCAGTTGTCAAGCATTCCGATATCAAGTTCCTTAGCAGTAGGGATTGCAATAGCCTTAGCGACATCATCGGATGATCTGGGAGCAGCATTTGCATTGGGAGCAGGATCTTCAGCAAACATATCATCGTCGTCGTCCTCGGCGAACATGTCGAATTCACCAGCAGACTTCTTCGGCTTTTCTACGGCTGGGGCAATCTCAACAGGGAGCAAAACATCCTGATCGGTGGTTGGCTTGGTCTCATCGTATGCCCCGGAGGAAACTTCATCGCTATGTCTCTGGACATCTCGCTGCTTGTCTTCTCTCATGTCTTCTGTTGGGTCATAATCAGCTGCCGATGGCCCATCATCATCTTCGCCACCACCTGCGGTATCCCCGTTTGTATTGGCAAGATCCTGATCATTTGTAATTGCGAAGTCTGTCGGCGAACCTACGTCCTGCATTTCAGCAGGAGTAGACGGAGCCGAGACAACGGGCGATGCTGATAAGGCTTGGTTAGTGATTACTTTCGACCGGAACGAGAGCTGCTCACCTGAGCGAGCCGAAGGAGTATTGCTGTTTTGCTGAGAAGGTGCGGAGTCTCCTGTCTTATCTCCCAGTTGCAAGGCTTGTACCAGCAAGGGTGTAGCAGAACCTCTATACTTAGCTTTGATTGCTTCACGACGCTTCCGTCGTTGCTCGATCAGAGCTTCTTCATCAAGAGGTTCCTCTTCAGGGGGTTCGATAGTGGGATTTTCAGCCGCACTGGTTCTCCTGTAGAAATATTAGCCGTTAGTCTACTTGGAGGAAGCACGGAGACTTACTTTGCTAGATCGCTAGTATTTGCAAGTTTTTCAGAAGACTGCTGTGAATTCCCTTGCGTATATTTAGCCTCGTGTCTTGCATTATCAGCAGGCAGCGGGCTTTGTCCCCGTTTGCTCACTGACTGGTCCTTATTTTCCCGATTTCCTCCATAGCCATTGGCATGATAACCTCCTCTGCTGTCTCTGTAACCAGAGCCCCTAGAATGGCCTCCATCCCTCTTCGATTGCCCACCTCGTGTCCAAACCTCTCCACCACGATTTGGTCTGTAGGGTGGTGACCGGCTGCGCGTTCGGGGACGTTTCTCGGAATGCGTATCGCGGTCATCATATCGTAGGTCGGAAGAAGCGCCGGATGTTCGATCTAGGTCTTCATAGGATACTCGAGAGCGGCGATGGTAATCTTGGGGCGCGTCTTCGTAGTGGACTTTGAATCTCCGAGGATCTCGAGACCTGTCGGGGTAGTCATCATCCCGCAGACGCTTGGAAACTCGTGGATGGCGTTCGAAATATGGAGATCTGCTTCTCTCGTGGGATCTCCTGTCTCTTGATCTGTATCCATTTTCAGGCGACCTCGAAGTAGAGCTACGGGTTCGGTTTCTGTCTTGACGGTCAACGGAAGTGCCTTCGAACTGAGCCAGCGACGTAGTTGCCTTCTCTACACCCCTGTCTCGGATTTCTCCTTCATCAGAACTGGCTGGAGAAGCCATAGTGTATGTGCGGTTGCAGTTGCAGTTGCAGTTGCGGTACCTAGACGGTAGACCCCTGCCTTGTGGTGGAAAAGTTGTGTTAGCCAAGGCTCAGAAAGTATAGTCTCAATGTGAGAAGAGTCCAACCGGGAATCTATCACGTCTCCTCTAGACTCTCAGCGCATAATTTTGAAATCGAGAAAGGCTCTTTGTGGCGTTGGGGATATATGGTTGTGATATTGAATTATTCAGGTTTGAATGACTGGAAGACGCCCAGGCCGCACCCATATTAAAGTCGATTTTTGGAGTAGCCCCATTTGTCGCTAGCGTGAAGGGTCGAGGCCCAGGGCGGCGGCATACGGAGTAAAAACCTCATCTGCCCCTCCAAAGTTCTATTCCGTACACAAAACATCCCACCCCATCCACGGCCACAGAAAGAACTCCACACGCCCACCTCACAGCACGCTCTCTCAGATTAATAAAATACACAATGGGAGGCGCCGACAGAGCAGGTAAGCTAAGCGCTGCCCTCAAGCCTGGTTCCGCATATTAATCAAATATAGGTGGCAAGGCCAAGCCTTTGAAGGCCCCAAAGAAGGCCCCAAAGGGAGAGTTGGATGAAGAGGACAAGGCTTTCGCTGAAAAGCAAAGAGCTGGTAGGTCACGATTCATGCCAAACGACGTGTACTCTAGCTGATTTGCTTAGATGCCAAAGCCAAGGCTGAGATGGCCGCAAAAGCGAAAGGCAGCAAAGGACCTCTCAACACCGGAAGTCAAGGAATTAAGAAGAGTGGAAAGAAATGAGTCTGTGCTTGGCAGAAGGTCTCGCAGCGATACGAATGGACGGTCGAAGGCATGGAGAATATGGCGTTCATTGGGATTTAGGATGGAAGCGTAATATGGATGAGGCCGCAGATACACCAGTCTCGAACCATGAATAAATGCTTTTGTCCACACCTGACTTTGAGCTGTTCTATTGACATGGGGCATTCTACTGTTGTGAGCCCTGTCCCTGGAGCCTGGCATCTTGTGGGGGGGAGAACTGGCTATGTGACCTAGCACACAGCATACAGGTGTCTATGGAACAAGTTTGCTGGGCTGCAGATGTTACCCATGAAATATCTAACTGACGTTCGAGTACCCGTTACTACTGCTATCGTGAATAAATTTGTTGTCTTGGGTTGCAACGGAGAGAGCTCCCCACGCCATCAATAACTACCAGTGGGGTAATCCACTATGCTATGTGATCCTATGCCTATGCGTATAAGCCCGCCATCTATTTAAACCCCTTCCGCCTTCCCCCAAACGAGCTCTAGAACTTTAGGGTTTCTGTTATTAAGGACATGTATCAAGACCGCTTTTCAATGTAGTTGTCTGCCGTTAGTTCTGCATGTTGGACTCTACGACGAAGTATGGCAGCAAATACTTGGAGCATGACAGAGAATATGAAAGGATAAGTTGAGTGTACATTATATGCATATAGGTAGTTGGAGACTTAACAGTTAAACCATTCAAGCTTTATTACGCTCATGGCGAGGCTGTCGGCATTTCTATAAGCCTCGGCTCTTTAAAATCCGGGGAAGCTATTTCCCCACATCATTGTAGCACAACTCACGGCTGTGCTTTAAAATGCCGTGTCTCTCCCACTTCAAGATCTTCTTTGATTTAATCATATCTTGAATTTACATATCTCAAATATACCCACTATGGCAGAACGCGCGTCGCAGATTGCTGGCCATCTCAACTACCCCAAAGGTCTGCTTGCTGGCCAAGTAGCTATCATAACGGGCAGTGGTCAAGGCATTGGTGCTGAAGCAGCCCGTCTCTTTGCAAATGAGGGTGCTAGAGTTGTGATATCAGATATCGACGCTGGTAGGCACAGTTAGACTCGAATGGTAGATTCCTGCTTACCCCGTGTAGCCAAAGCAAAGGCCGTTGCTGAGAGCATCAACAAGTCAGGTGGAAGTGCAATCGCAGTTTCTGGGGATATGCTAAATGCTGAATACCTGAAAACTCTTGTCAAGAAGGCAGCAGAATTCGGAAATGGCAAGATTAACATTATTGTGAACAATGCTGGGTAAGCAAGCAAGCACTTCGTTCCCCGCTCCCAGACGTCCTACTGATTCCCCAATAGCTATACTTGGGATGGCGTTATACATAAAGTAAGACTCTAGATCCTTCAATACGGTATAGGTATCTGTTCCTTGGCAGATCCACGGAAAATGCTAGACCTGAATCTGCCAGAACAAGAAGAGCCCCTGGAACTGGACAAGCAACGCTGATGCGGGGTACATATGTTAGATGACAGACAAACAATGGGACAACATAATTGCCCTCCACAACACCGCGCCCTTCAAGCTCGTCCGCGAAGCTGCCCCCTATTTCCGCGTCACCGACGGCGAACCACGCTCCATAATAAACATCTCGTCCACCTCCGGCGTGCACGGCAACGCCGGACAAGCCAACTACAGCCTCGCGAAATCCGGAATCAACGGCCTCACCAAAGCGATTGCCAAAGAATGGGGCCCCAAGTTCGGTGTTCGAGCAAACTCTATTGCTTTTGGACATATCCTGACGAGGCTGACGGCTGCAAAGGAGGACGGTGCGTTTGTTACTACGCCTGATGGAGAGAAGATTGCTCTGGGCATACCGAAGGGACAGGGCGCGCAATCCAAGGATGCGAATCTTGATATTCCGTTGAGGAGAGCGGGTACGGCTACAGAGGCGGCGAGCAGTATTCTTATGCTGGCAAGTCCGCTGTCTAGTTACATCACTGGGCAGGTCATCATGGTTACTGGAGGTAGGAATATGTAAATGATAAGCTAATGACTTTCACTGTTTCCCGCGTGTTTTCCTTAGGTATCGTGGTAATTAGTCTCGGACTGTCTGGTTTCTTCCCTTGTCAGTTCAACTCTTAGGCATCCATCAGAGGTTCTCCCCTGTAGGAGGACGGGACCCTCAATTTCATAACGTCAACTTTAGATCTTTCCCACCGACTTATTTGCAATACAATGTACCGTCTGCCTAGTGGTCTTCAACTGCCGCTCTTTCTTTGATTCCCCCTTCTCTCATATACGAGTGACAGCTAATGATACCTGCAAGAGCTGATGCAATATTAAACGGAAGATTGCCAAAATCCTAAACGAACATGTCATAGACGGTGGCCCTTCGAATACCGCTGTTATTCGTTCCATGCACTGCTAGCCTATGAGTTAGCCAAGGATGAAGAGAGTGATATGCTTGATACTATAGCTTAAGGTGCCACCTTCCTCATTAACAACGGCTGTTGGGAATGGCTCTGGGGCCAACTCAAAAACAGCGAATCTTCAGACAGAGACGGGGAATATTTGCTATTCATTATGGGTCATAAATTGGTGTGTCATAGCCAGAACTTAATGTCAAAATGTATTAATAAGCTTTACCAGCACCAATTCAATCCTCTATCTATTGTTCGACGATCGCTTCCTACTATTCACTTTACATCTCTCACATCAAGCACGAATCCCCGTCGCCATTGTCGAAACAGCTTTCCACTTCCAACGCAGCGACCTTGAATGAAGATTCGATCGTCCGCCATAAAACCATGACTTCCCCACCGTCTTCCGCAATGCAGCAACTATCGATCCTTGGGCCGCAAAAGCAACATAGCGAGGCGTGCATTACACACAACAGTAGTGGGTAAGTTGGCCACGAATGTCTCACGCACGTACTTTTGCTCATTCTCCGGGAGTTTCCAATAGAGAGTCCAAGCTAAACTAATTGCATCTCTCTGCAGGAGCGATCACGGACTGGTTCTCGCTGAGCCTCACCGACAGTCCCCTCGCGCTTCCGTTCAAACTCCCCACGATATGGGAACGACAGAAAAGCGTTCGCAGCCTGAGAGTTGCTTGCTGATCAACAAGTTGGATTTTAATCTCAGATGCAAGATCTGGCAATTCGTTGTCACAGAAGCTGAACCAATCACGCCGTACGAAACTTTCAAAAAAGATGTCGCCAACAACACCAATACTTTTCGTGTTTGGCTCCCTAAGGACTTGACAATCAGGCAAGTTAATCTATGCACATCTTAGCTATTTTACCTGGAGGGTTTATCTGGTGCTGGTACTCTGAGATCACCATTATCCAAGTTAACACTAAGCACCAATTTGCTAATTCCTTTTTTCCCACAGAGACCTCACTCGCGTCTGCAAAGACATAAAGTACGACATAGCCTTCGATAATAGCTTCTACAAAAGCAACGAGTTTCACTTCAAAAACTTGAGCATTGCAGCATACTATCTCCACACTCTCAATCTCACCCAAAGAAAGGTCATCTCCTCGGTCTCCGTCATGTTTACCCACGGGTACCATGCCGTGGACGTCTTCCAAATGCTTCTCCAATCTCGAAACTTACGAGCATTCCATCTGGACATGTCTCCGATGTATTTTGCGGAGTCGCACAGAAAGAGCGCGCTTTATGAACGACGCAACTACTCCGCTGCGGATGAGTACGGCTTTCGCCATCTCCCTCCGCCCCTGAAATCCGGTCTTGGAGCTTTTGCAGAACTACCTGGGTTTAAAGAGTTGACGAAGATCAAGGGGATGCCAAGCCTCAAAGAGTTTAAGCTCACTGGTAGGATCACAGCTATACCCCTGGCAACTACCTTTCATGGAGTTTACCTCTGTTACGATAGATTTGGCTTTCTCCGAGACGAATTTAAGACCGAGGTATTTCTTTCTTTATCAGCAGTCTAGGCGTAGTAGATAGCAGAAGGTAGCTGTACGAAGAACGGACGGCATGGAAAAGTGATAAGAAATCTATCATTGGATAGAGCAGATGATGAGCATAGGGCTGGGATCTTGTAGATGGACGGGGCTCAGCGGCCCGCGGGCTAACAAGATATTGACGTCTGTTTTGAGAACTTATATGTGACTGCCGATAGTTTTTGATTCTTGATATAGAATGCTTAAGGGGACTGACTTATGATAAGAGCAAATAATCGTCTTTTGGCTTCGTTTTTGCGTGATTCAAGAAAGAAAGGGGGGCTGGTTGCGTAACTGTAAACGAGACGTCTGCTTACTAATACAGTAAGGTCTTCTTTCAGTCACAAACAACACCAATCATTTCTGGTGAAACTTAGCCCCAGATTGTCTGTAATGGATCCTTTGCCGGGCTCAAGGGACGCGACAGATGAGCATCTCACAAGTAACCATTTGCTCGACACTAGAAGGTCATCCTCACATCTAGAGAATCTGCCCGCTGAGCTGAGATTCAAACTTCTGTCATGCATGCCAGACCTGCCGACACTGCTCTATCATCCATTTCCCCCCTACACTGCACGCCCAATATATATATACACAATCGTAACAGCTATCTTCGCACTTGCCTAAACCGCGAACTGGATGGCTTCCTCGTCGACGCCTACGCCAATCTGATGTCTCGGATGCGTGAGCTGGGGTAGCTGCTGACTGATGGGAAGATCACTCACTTTCTCGATACCTACAACGGTTGGCTCCCAGGTTCAAGTCTAACTCCATATGCAAACTTGGTTAATCCTGGCCACGTTCAATGGTTGACAGCGTACCACCTATCCGTTGCTTGGCCCCTGGCTCGCGTTTATAGCAAGTGGGCACTCACGGACCTCAGAAAAGCTGCTCCGTCGGCTGCAGGCCAGGAGCGAGCGGCAGAAGCACTGGTGTCACTTGATGAATTGGACACCATGCTGAGAAGAAGTGAGGAGATACGCATTTTCCGAGCCCTCTATCGGTACGAAACCTGCCACCACCTCTTCGGTCAGAACAAAGGTCAACGCCGCGGTGGATTCCGGCATCATGAGATAAACGAACTCTTCTTCTGCCTTTTCAGCTCCTGGGAAGCCGAGGCTGTCGGATGCATTGATTTGTTCGTCAGGCAGAGTTACAAGGACATATTTAACAAGATCAAAGGGGACCTTCAACGCAGAAACACTAGGTTCGGGCTCGAGAACGGTAAATACACCTAATTGTGTCCTTCTGCCCTGTGGAATACAACCTACATTGCGCTATGCTAGCGAGTAGAAGTCCGCATCCGCTAATTTGGACGGTAACAGATTACATGGACGGCACTATTTCACGTGGCCTGAAGATGATGGTACGGCTGTTGGCAATCGACAGCCACGAAGAACTCGTCACCAGGATGAAGCGGCGTCTTACCCATGACGAGAATCTAGAAGTCCGCCTGAGGAACACTCTCGGGTTCGAAGCACAGGACGACAGGCGTGAGATGTCAACCAATTTCCTTAACACTAGGGACGAGGCTGAGCAGAGGGTAGATCCGATGGACTTCGTTGGTGACGTGGTGCCGCCTGACGAGCCTCCAATGGCGTGGGTTCTCTTGTGGGATGGAAAGTATGCCAATGTCTGCGGAGAATATGTGCCGGAGTCTCGAAGGCGATGGGGCTATGTCATATGGAACGAGAGTCGGTGGACCGCTATGGGAGCGAAGGAACTTGTTGTGATACAGTGGAAGACGGCCCCGGAACTGGTTAAACGGATCAAGAGAGATTATAACTGGAGCGCTGTTGGACGCCGGAGCACAACTGTAATCCCCGAGTAGCATCTGAGCGTGCCAAGATGGGCACCAAAATATGTTTATGTCTCTCACGCGACTCAATGATCAGAGATGACATTGGCGTGGAAACAATAAACATAAAGTAACTTGGCCATTGCAATACAATCTAAGAGTGACTGCCTAGTGTTCAGGTCTAATTCCCAAATGTGTTTGAGATGTCCTTATCTTCATAATAACCGTTTCTCTTTCGAGAACCCCGCATGAACAGATCACTTGGCAGAAACACAGATAACGGAATCAGGGGCTTTGCCTGAAAGGTCCAGCTACGTCGTAGAGCTGTCAAGTTAAACCGAAGCAGCAAGATACAGATAGTGGGTGCTTGAAAGAATGGTTGCGTGACTTGTTTCTTAGGGGAAAATCTCTTTTGGCTTGTAGCTTAAGGTTGCTGGGTTGCTGGATTACTACTTAACGTCTAGTACTGTAGAACTGTGGGAATGCTACGATGTGGAGTTGAAAGTGTAGCTGCGTTGGCCCCACAAGAATGCTGATGGAACCCCTTTTTTAAGCGAGATAAGGTTAGTGTTATTTTCCAGGATTTGGTTCTGGAAGTGGCAGTAGATAGTATCTTCTAGAGTTTCAACAGCAAACTATTCTTACTAGATATACTAACATCAAACTCTACTGTACGCATAAGGAACCCTTATGATAAATTCGAATAGAGAAATAAGCAGAATCCCCTTTTCTGTTCTTATGAATATATATTATTTTCTTGTTCTATTTTACTCGTAGTTCATTCTACTTTGCGCCCGGCTATTTTCCTGCCGTCTCCTACAGCCTATAATATTCTCCGTCTTTTGTACACGCTAGAGAACATAGGGATATATGCAGTCGCGGACCAAGCTCGTTGTCCCTATGAATACTGCAAATGGTGACATAACATATTCATAAGCCTCTGTCCAAAAATACCACTCCCAGGAATAAACAAAATACAATTCTATTATAGAACCTAGGGTCCTGGTGCTCCTAGATCCGCCTTGACCCTCTCATTCCGCGCATATTAGCGACTTTGGACTACGACTTTAGATAACGACTTCACTTAACGAGTTCAGTTAACGAGTTCACTTGACGAGCCCAGTTAACGAGCCTAG
>QGMG01001002.1:0-13803 GCA_007825325.1 Lachnellula cervina
TCCCCCTTCTGCCGCGATGAGATTGCCGCCCTCCTGGTCGCCAACGGCCATGCTGTCACCAAGCGTCAGGACGATGACCCAAACCACCACGGTGGCCACTCCAAGCGCCAGGACGACCCAGATCACGGCCACCACTGAAGCCTCTCATTCTCCGCCAAACTCACTGCTGCCAACAAGCTCTCTGGACCCGAATGTAAGTACCAAGCCTCCCTCCCATCAACGGTTTTGACTCCTGAGCACCATGCTAACCCACCATCAGACCTCGCCAAAGTTCTCACGTTCTGAAGTTGCTGTGGATGGATCGATAGACTTTCGAGTTGGGGTGCATTTTCATTTTCGGAGTTGAAGGGCGGATCAGGAATGGCATTGAAGGGACATCGGATGGGCCTCATCATACCAAAATCAAAATCAATGCGTTGACTTTCCAAAAAACATAATAGGCTTCTTCACAGTGATATTGACTTGAGATTGTGAAAAGCAACTTTGTTCCAAACAGAGGTCGTTCGAGTTTTTGCTTGACTTAAAACCGCTAGGGGTGGGACTGGTTAGAGGAATTGGCTGGTTTCACGCAGCAACATAGCATTTCCCACGCGAGAATACACAGATCAACAGATTGTCTAATAACGAAAATGTGCATGAAGCTTCTACAGCTTAAACTGTCTAAAGAGGTCTTCCTTCCTTGAGGGTTCTTTACTGGGACTAAACAGCAAATTCTTGCAACAGACATAAACAGACATCGACCTCACACGCAAGCAGATAGAAAGTGTTCCTACAAGAAAACCGCTTGGCTGAATTAAAAAAGCATCATATATTCATAACCCCATCTATCTACCCGACTTCTCGTTCTCAATCTCCTGCTGCAACTCCGAAAGAACTTGCTGACGAGACTTTAAGTGTGCCTCTAACCCATCAACTTGTTCCTTGACTGTAGCAATCTCATCAGCAACACCCTTGAGGCTTGCTCCTACCTTGCTATTACCATCCCCAGTTTCCATATCCCGCAACTCTCTCCTCTTGTAATCCAGCAATTGCTCTAGCTCCCGTTTAACAAGAGCTGGCTTGGTATCACGTCGTCCACCATGCCGGGTCGCTGATGCAGCTTCCACTTTATCGATCTTGGCTTCTAATTCAGCCAGCTGCTTCTTTAGCCTGACCTCCTCCCAATCCTCAGTAGTTTTCGTAGCCGAGAAATCTGTGCCTGCCGGTGTATAGCTTCCCTTGCCACCAACGCCCATACGGCTCAGGTACGTCTCCCCAAATTTAGCTTTCCTGCCTGTACTTGTTTCCTCGCCCCCTGTCGTACCCCATCTCTGTGCTGGCGACGACGTTCGCTGGTGGTCGACTTGATAGTCGATTTGGTTCCGCTCGAAACTTGCGCGGAGGGAGGGTGGTACTGTTCGCGGAATGCGGTAGCCTTCGTGGCGGTTGTTGAGGATGTGGAGAAAGGCTAAACAGGCGTCTTTGGATATCGCTGGGGATGCGGAGGGGTTTATGAGGTTCCAGGCTGATCGGATGTCGGTGTCGGGGACTTCGAGTGAGGAGTAAAGGGTATCTAGAGACTCGACTGTGGGGCTTGTTAGTAGATGCAAAGTTCCATTGAGAAGTAAGTTCCTGCTTACAGGTGATATCCCCCCTCCTGTCACGGTTCGCCGAATATATCTCCTCGTATTTTGACTTATCGGACGGGCTCATATACCAGTCAAAGCCGTCCTTCAGCCCTGGGGAATCATCTTCGTCTTCCACCCTTTCAAATTGAACCTGTTTCCCTGTAAGAGCCCGATTCGCCTGTACTAAATGGGCTTTCGATTCGGGAACCAGCCAGTCTGGCAATTGTGGTGGTACGTCCGCATATTCCTATCAACCTGTCAGAAGTCTGCCCCTTCTTGCAAAACTCGCAGTTATCACGTACCCCATTGACAAGATCAAAAATCAACCGCATAGCCACGCAGAACTCCTCAAAGTCCAAATTCCCGTCATTATCAACATCCGCCAAATCCCATATCCGCTCCAGCTGGTCGTCCCGCAATTGAGAGTTCTTTAACACAGGCGCAGCTTGGGCACCTGTGAGTTGTGTACCGCCATTCGAGAGAGACGCGAAGATTTCCCAGTATTTCTCGATTTCGCTCTGTTCGATGCGCTTGTTTGACATGTTGGCCCGGAAGGCTGGGACTATGGGTTTCCCACGGCGGAAAAATATGTCGCTCCAATCCAGGAGTATTGTGATTAGTATTACGTGGGACTGTTGGTGACTGTACAGGATGATGTGTTTTGCAATTCTGAATTGTAGTACCGGCGATCAATACTGGAAGAGCTGGGCTGGCTGGACTGGACTGGGGAAGCTTCGATGCTGACGCTCGCAGGTGGGGAAACCTCGGGGCTTGGCAGGCGCTAGTCATCAAGGGGTAAAACATCGCGGTCCTGGTAGCCTCGCCTCTCCATCTTCTTCTCTAACATCCCGACAACAATACTATAATATGCGCAAGCGTGCATTGTGGTTCTGTGTCCTTGAATTGGGTTTCAAATGCATTGATTTTTATCCTTAACAAGGACCCTCAATAGCCTCTTGAATCACATGTAAAGCGTGGTAGGCTGTACCTGCCCCGTTGCTGCTTTTTCTCAACCCTTCGTCCTTTCAAGAGCGCTTGAACTTGTCGTATCGAATACTACCCCTTTCTCAGTCCCAAAGAAGCTCTCTTATCTCTGACGTAGTCGTTTGAACTGAAAGTATATGTAGAACACACCGTAACCTCAGCATCTAGAGCACAGCTTTGCTTACCTCGTTCCACTGCATAGTCTCTCCTCCCCAGGGGGTCTGCAGATAAACTATCAATAGCTGAATGCCAAAGAAGTCTTTCCTAGCCCTGCGTTCCTCTTCGATTACAGGCGGAAGCTCGTCATGCTACCGAAGACAGACAAAGTGTGGTTGTTTTGATATTAGTAGAAGCTCGAGATTCTTGCATAGATGTTCATTGTCTTATATATTTTTACAATTGTTGCGTTGGTTGATTCTGCCTGTGCAAACTTGATTCTAGATGGACTCGATTTTTGTTGAATAACCAGGCAATGTAGATCCATTGACATCCAACTTCAGCTTAGTTAAATTTATACTGAGTTCGCAATAGAACCTGCTGGCGTCAACCCGGTCGGGGTTATTCTTATCCTCGTCGCATGTGCGAGGCCCTTCAGTGATGATTATTAAGGCATGCCTCAGGTTTCTGTCCCATACAAACTGTACACTGCCAACTGTGCCAGCCACTGTTTCAAGGTATTCTCTATGCTCGTTCGTGTCAAACTCTACCGACCAATCCTATAAGATCTCGGTGTCGATCATCGTCATAAAAAGGTTCCTGCCCGACTTCAGCGCCAGGAATTCTTGATAAGGTTTGACAAACCTGTTAGCATTCCCAAACGATGAACGCCACGCCCATGATGTCTTCTCATTTTTCAACTCCAAGCATATATTAGAATTTTGACATGGGGGATCAGAATATCTCAATTGCAAATCTCCCCCCAGGATATTCGACAATTGCTGGCCTCTTATATGCAGCAATCTCAACAGAAAGAACCAACTGGGACGTCGTTGTGTGGAACCGTGTTGCCGCTGCATTTAATCATCCCCATTGGCGAGGCAGGTGGACAGGAAATGAAGATGAGCGCCCAAATATTGCTCCGAATCATTTACAGAGACAACTTGTCAACGCACTCACGCACTGCATCACCAAGTATCGCGGCATCTTTACGAGTACTGCAATAGTTGCGGCTCTGAAGCCAATCATAAACCCAAGATCGTCGACTGGGTTGCTGCATTGCATATGGTGTCTCTGTTATGCTGCCCGAACTTCCCTGCGAGAAGAATCGCAGATCGCTAATCAACGAAACATCCTAATTACGGATGAGACTGTTCCTAGTCGTACGGTTTACGAGAACAATGAAACATCTGGGGAGGTGGTGTTAGACGTCCAAATGGTTGGTCGAAGCAAACGAAGCACATTACACCAAGTCAAGTGTACTCGCACATGGTTTCACGAAACACTTAAATGCGAGGAAATACGTCTGTATTTCACGCCTCCAGACATCTCAAGCCTCTATCGGACATAACAACGAATGGCCAGATTCTGACTTATATATGACACCGCCAAGAGGTCATATTGTCCATGTTCAAATAGCCGGTAATGTTGAATTCTTGCTCGTAGAATTTGGCTTCAAAAGTATGGAGGCTATACTTGCCATAGCCATCGTGGCTAGATCCACAGGGGGGCATGGCTTGGCCTTACTCTGGCTTCACTGTTCCCAATGCGCCAGGCAGCGGGCCTCTTTCCAAGCTCATACGGCCAAGTCCAGCCTCGAAATGGAAGCCCTACATCCGACTAAAGCTGGAATCTCGCCCTGCTGGTATGGTTTGGGGGTCCGACTATTGCGTTCATGCAACAGGGTGGACGGATGAAAGCAGAACCGCGGTTGGATACACAATGATGTATGGTATGCTTGTGGTGGTTCAGTGGTTCAAGATCCTATCCGTCAGACCTTGACACTTGCCGAATACTACCCCACTCGAGACGCTGTTCGATACGTCGTGTTAGGCATTGAGATATTAATTGCAGGAATAATGGCCAGGAGATTGTATCGCCAGTCAGCCAAGCAGAACATGAGACAACAACTCCTGTCAGCCTTAATATATGTGGTATGTTTTGGATGTACCTTTGTGGGTCTAATCCTCGCGCAACACAACTTTCTTGAGCCGCTCAGCAGCTTCATAATTTTATCTAGGGTTGTGGACCCTATAGCCACGATTGGGAGCTTGGCCGCGATGATATTTGGGCGAGGCGAAAGCATTGCACATGAGCCTCCGGACGGGAATGAGGATGGTTCTACAGGACAGCTAGAAGAGTCTCGTCAGAGTAATCCGGGTAAATATTGCATTATACGGACTAGAATGACTACTGAATTTTATAGGGGACCGAAAACGAATGAAACATTTACCGTTACTGCGGACATGTGGGTAATGATGTGGGCAGTTGGAGTAGGCAGTAGTGTCTTTTGACGACTAAAGGAGAAATATGCAGAGGAAGCAAGATCCAGGAACCAGATGCCAGGCAATGTACGTGTTACAGACTGCGTGCTTTGCTTTTTCTTACTGTCCAATTTTTCTATCTTATAAAGACTAGCTTTGTCTTTATAGTCTCGGTCCTGCACGCCCCAGCGAGTGTGCTGCGCACTTGCTAGGTGTTGGTGCAGCATCTCTCCATATGAAGCCATCTGAATATCTACATCCAACGAGCCTCTCAATTTGAAAACTCATGCATGCAAGAGGAGTTGTTGCGGATATCTTCTTGACCTGTGTTCCAGGTAGTACATAAAAGATTGGGGTGAAGAAGCTGAAACGCTAATGGTATAAGTGTATTCACTAGCATCAGTACTGTACCTCAAACCCATAAGTTATGATTGTAAATATCCATTATGTATTATATTACGGTATCTAAGGTAAGAGAAATCTCAACCTCAGAGCTTGGCCCGGGGCTGCTTACTTTGAAAACGACGCAGAACACCCGAATACATAGCCATCGGAAACGGCCTATCCTCCACATCCCAAAACCCATCCTCATCACCACCTACCACCCGTTTCCGATACCCCTGCACAAAGCGTCTCAACAACAACTCAGCCTCGTTCCGTCCCGAACTACGCTTCGGCCATTTCGCACGAAGCGCATCAAAGTCATCCCCGATGAACAAATTGACCGCCCCGGTCGCAAACAACAGCTGGTACGCTTCTAGCGTTAAGAACGGGCTGTATACCAGCGTCGTCGCGTCGATGTATTGGGCCGCCTCTCCTAACTCCGTTGCCGAGGGCGTGCGGAGGATATGCACGCCTAGGCTTTGCAGGAACGCCTGGTCCGCCTTCGAGAACGAGGGGTCTTGTGCGTAGATGTGGAGATCTGCAGCCGGCTCGGAACGGCGTAGCTGTGCGGCGATGGCGAGGAATATCGTCAGTTGTTTTATCCTCCGGGTCTGGTCTGCGGATTTCAGATGAAGGGTTCCAAGGCCTAGGGAGACGAGTTTGGTGATTGCGGGCCGGGTTTTGGATGTGAGAAGCTGGGTTATTGACGTAGAGAGATTCGATTCCTGGTAGCGGTTTCTGCTTATGCTGTATAAGGTGTGTAGTTGCTGGATGTCCCGAGACGACGAGGCTTTGGCTTTGGGGTTTGAAGCTTGTGGTGATTTGGTGGGTTGTTCGATGTCAATTGAGTGAGGCATGGTCTTTTATGTATAGAACTGGAGTAGCGCTTGTCGTTGCTTGATGCTCCTCCATTTTCAATTCTCAGCATGGCTGAGTCCTTGTAATTATACCCCTTCGTGAAATCTTCTGCTATAACAAATCTCGGCGCCATACAATGACGTACGTACGTGTATGCTCTTCGGATTTTAAATTGTTTTGTTCGTGGTGTTGTGTTCGATGTATTGTAATCATAACTTGCACAGCGGTGGATTACAAATAAGCCATGCGCTTATAAATGCAATTGGTTCGGGTTCGGGATGGTGAGGAGTGAACAAACTGAAGGTTCGCACAAGTCACCGAAAAGAAAAGACGGCGTTGATATTTCGGAGCACCAAACTCGTAAATTTCAGGTCGTCTTTCCAGGTTCTTTCGGTTTTTCGTGCGGTTTTGTTTAGAAAGGGGGGGAAACAATAAATTCGAGGCTCTTGATGGATTGCCAGCTCCAGGGAACGGACTTGCTTCAGTCTGGGCAGGTGACCTATACGCATACGAGAGTGATACTCGATAAAATCCCGACCGAATTTTTATTCTGGGATGCATCACTTCCCTATATGAATAACTCAACGTTAATAACGCGACAAAATGAGCTAGATTTCCTTGAGATATAACAGAGCCTTTGTGTTCCGGGAGGCTTCGTTGCGTGAGGCGTTTGATCCTGCATGGCAGCAACGGCTCAGCTTCTAAGTATACTCGGCTCGCTAGTATCGAGATATATGTATGTACTTTGGAAAATATATCTTCAGAGAATTTCTTGAGCACATCGGCGAACAGTTGAGCGGGCTACATGCAGTATGATATGGAGAGACTGAGATACGGGGTGGGGGAGTGGATGGAAGAAGAACAAGGAATTAATAACGATTTGACATTGCGGACCACGAGCAATTGAAGAAATAATTACTAGCCACTTGGCTTAAGTGCAGAGATCGAATCAATAGTTAGTCAATCACTTCACATCTTTGGAAAAATCGAGTTATGGTTCACAAATATGTATAAACACCCCCACAGTTCTATATTCAAGCTCTGCCCTCTTCCTCCCCCAAATCTACTAAGCTAAGCAAACACCAGGGCCCGAGACATCGGGCCCCTATTAGCATTGTTGCCACCAGATCCAGCCCAACCAGAAGGCGTGCCAGCACCTGGAACCAGCCCCCCAAAAAGCCAGCCTGCTTTATACAAATCATCTTCCAACCTCAGGTTATAAACATTATGTTAAATAGTAGGAGCCACGCCACACTACTTTGAAGATAAAAACGGATGACCACAGACCCGCTAGCGAGTAAAAATGGCATCATGCTAACAGAAAAGTTTCGTTCGCTGTCCAGACCCTATGTACAGTGCGCACGAAAGCATGCCGCGACCTGTGGAAATCTAAAGCGCACGAATGGATGAAAAATATCGCTCATGTATGCAATTGCTGCCGACGCCGAGAATGAGCGCAAATGGAATCTAGCGTGGTATTATAGGAGTCCCGTTAGGGCTCATTGCGGTGTGAAAGTAGAAAGAGGAAATGCGTCGAATCATTAGGATCGTGTATGCTGATGGATGAGGAGTTCAGGGTGTTTTCCCGCGTTTGCGCGTGGCATCGCTACTGTCGGATTCGAACATCGTGCTGAAGCCTGCGAGTGTCCATGAGGAGGTGGAAGAGTGGATTGCTACGAGCCATGCTGCGGCAAAGTTGACGAGGTAGTGGAGCATGTAGGCGTATGTTACTCCATATACGGCAGCATAGATGGCGATGAAGAAGAAAAGGACACTCGTAAGATGACGGAGGCGGGAGGTCACTCTAGGAACCATTTTGCCGCTTGTCAAGGTTTCAACAAGGAGGATGAATGGCATAATGGAAAGCACATTGTGGTGAGACGAGAAAGGAGTCAACCAGTGGACGGCAAGGTTGTGTATCCACACCACAAGGATCGGTAGGTTGATTGGGAGAATCCATAGCATCAGGATAAGGATAGAATGGGCGTAATTGTAGAAGTTGTAGTTCGTATTCGAGCGCGCCTCTCTGGCGAAACGGAGTGCACGTGTGCAAGTCGCTATTTGAACCAAGCAAGCAACAAGGTAGGCGAATTGGTATGGAATGACAGTTGAAACCAGGAATAGTAAAATGGCAGTCGTCAAAATGCGCCTTCGAGGGGTTGACGGGGCAAATGCTGGGGAGGCAGCTCTCCGTTTGTCCTCATTTCGTAGCCACGCAGGCTTCACACTTAGCCAACTGTACAAGAAGCTGAATACTTGTGTGATAGCCAAGGTTGCATAATTGATCATCACAACAACTCCCACGCATACTAGTCCTATCAAGGGAACCATGAACCAGAAAAAGGGATCTTGCGATCCCACTAGCAAATCATTCTTGGTAAAATCAACCTGTGTTTCCGTTGCATTTCCTCGCCACCACCAAAATCCGCTAGAAGTGGTTGGCGGTGGTGCCGAGCTTGATTGAGCAAATGATAATGCCAAACATGTCAGAGCGGCAAGCACCAAAGGCAGAGATTGGCGCAGACACAAGTCAAGACTCTCTGTGAAAGCCATGAAAATGCCTGTATCATCATACACTCTGAACTGCTTCCTCAAAACAAGAGCAACGACAAGTAGAGGGAATGCAGCAAAAACTGTTCTATATCGCATATACAGCTTGCCAAAGCTGCCCGGAATATCGACCTTCAGCGATATTTTAACGCTAGAATTGCACGTAGGATCGGTCCAAAATTGAAGGCTGAGCCCATCTTGTAAACTCTTGTGCTTGAGGGCAGGTGGCATATAGGGAGAAACTCCATGAAGGTTGATGTGGGCTTGCTTGACGTTCACGAAATACTTGGACTCGTAAGGCGTGGAGATGTATTGTCGAAGGAGGGGTGTGAAAAGCTCCGCTTCTTCTCCACAGATTTGATTGCCCATCTCCAAATTGTATGCCAACAAGCTGGAGTGTAATGCAGGGATTTTGACCTCAGCTACCATGGGTCGATTTGGAGGAAGCTTGATCTTCATCCCAAATGCAAGCAGTCGTCGAAGACCCAAAGACCGAACTCGGTGCGACTGCACATTATCACTAAACTCCGCAGTCACCCATCCTAGGGCCGGATTTACAGCCTTGTCGACGATCGCTACGAATTGATGATCCAGAATATCTTCCAAATCGTACTGCAAGTAGGAAAATGGGAGAACTTCATCTTCCTCATCCAAATAGAAGGGCTTCTTTGTACTCCTCGTCGACGCAGGCAATAATATGACATCAGATGCAGCATTCTTGCACGCCAACCTTGTAGACCCGGAACTATCTCCGGAGAGATCCATATTCATCGAGAAAAGAGTTGCTGACTGTCCAGGATGTAGAGGAAATACGCTACAAAACAAGACCTCCAGATTCCCAGCGTCGCCCGGGTTATCAATTTTCTGATCCGTCAAAAGCGTGAAACGCTTCCCACCAGGAGTGCCTTGAGGAGGCACGGGGAGCAGATGTGCGCGAGGCTTGCGGGACTGCCCAAACTTCCGTAGAGTCAAACGTTCCCCTTGAGCAATGATCGAATTTGAGTTGTCCTCCAGCGTGAGAAGGGTCGTTGGCTCTTTCTGAGACAAGGTCTTCTCAGCAATACTCTCCATCCCCGTCAGATACCATTTCTTGAATATCCTCATCCTATCAGCCCGAGGTTTTGTTTGCGCCGGTCGATTTACGTCAATCACATCATAGAGAGATCTAACCACAACCTTACGGAATTGATCGCACCAGAGAATGGCTTGGTGGTCCATACTTGTCCATACATTCGGGACAGAGGATGTAAAAACCGTAAATCCATGTGTGTCTGGTACCAAAGATTCCAGACTAGCATAGTCCGATGGAACCACTGTATCCAGACCGCCTCCAGCTATGGATATCAAGGTGACGTGCCATAACGGGTTGTTGTTGGCCCATTTCTGCGTATAAGCCTGCCTCCAGTAGTCATTAATCTTCTTGTATGTCTTGACGATTTCTGCATCGAAAGAGACTGGCGGTCGCGCATGCGGAGCCGACATTGTAATGATTGTATTAATCGAATTTGCCTGGTAATTTGGCATTACCAGCATCGTTCGTGCCACCACTCCTCCCATTGAATGCCCCAAAATTATTACTGAAGTAGGATCCGGTAGATCCGGATCTCGTTGAGATCTACGTGGGTCATGATACAACGATAAAATGTACGCAATAGCCTCGTTCAAATATTCCGCCTGATCTAGCAATGTTTGTCCGTGGAACGCTGTTATATCTTCGTTGAAGTCGACGGTAAAGAAGTCTAGATTTCGAGCACCTGCATTAACAGCAGCAGAATCGTGCCGTAAAACGTCGTGAAAATAAGTCGCCCCCTCTGCTGCGATGGGGCGAACCTGCTTGTAACTGCCAGCATTGCCAGGTATGAAGAGGACCGGAACTCCTTTGACCTAAGGAGATAGTCGTTAGTAATGCAGACTCCATTTCCATGTTTCCATACCTTTGTATCTTCATCTATCATCCCTTCTCGGTACAGGTACACCGAGTATTTGCTGGCAAAGCGCGTATGTTCCGTATCGAAATCGGAGAGCTTGGCAAACGAAGGCCTCATATACGACATACGACATCCCTTTGAATCCAACTGACGGCTAGCAAACGAGTGTATTATAGCGAATAGCGAGAGCATCGCCAACGCGGTAGTAACGAGAGTGAGGAGGGAACATGACCACGGACTTCGAAGTTTCGATCGACGAGCATTTTGCCGTCCATCGGGCATCCTGTCGGCAGAAATAGCCTCGTTCGAAGGCACACTGATTATGGGAGGTTCGCTGGGTCGGCTTTTGTCTAATTGACCATTGCGTAGATCTATAGGCTTCCAATTGCTGCTGCTCGGGTGCCTGCTGCGGGCGGACGATGGCCTCTGGTCGGTGCTCTTCCGTCGATCCAGCTCGTGCGATGTATTATGAGGAATCACCTGGTGGGAGGAAGTGGTTTGAAGCTTCCTCGATTCCCTTTCCCTCTCCGTCTTGGATGTCGATACCGCCTCGCCCCCTGCTGCTCCGTCAAAGGGTGAGCTCCCGACGGCATTCGAGGGTGAATGGTCGTCGCCTTCTTCCTCTTCGGCGGATCCAGACGATCGCCTCCGCATCTAAAAGACTTGCACGACCTTCCAACTCCGTTGCGACGATGCAATCGCTCTGGAGGATGTTGCTGTGCTGCTGCTGGGGAGTTGATGATGGGAAAAGGTACAAAGGTACGAGAAGTCGCGATAGGCGATGCGAGCACAGGGGATTTGCGTGAGCCAGGCCAAGCGCCAATAAAAGTGAAATTTCGCGAGTAGCAAGCAGCTTTTAACGAATGACCAACAACCAAGACCGGTTCCTCCACTAGTTCGCCGTACCTACGTATCGTACCGCAACCGTTACTTTAAAGGCCGATTATTGCCAGTGCAAATGTTTCGTCGGCGAGAGAGCGCATGGGTTGGACGTGTACAGGTACGGGTAGTTATGGGCTGTTATTGCCGCCCTGCTGAGGGGGGGTTTGAGCGATTGTGCGGAGATGGAGAAGAGAGGGAGGGAGGGGGAAGGAGGGGAGGGGATGGGGAAGACAGAGAAGAGTGAGTAGCAAGGTGTCATGGTTTGCTGAGCAGGGCAGGGCAGGGCAGGGCAGGGCAGAGCAGGTCAGAGCAGGGTGCCCTCCGTAGCTCAAGCTGCACCACTGTCACAATCTGATATGGCTTTCTTTGCTCAAGGGCGGTTTTCCCCGTCTAGGCCATACGGTAGGTATCTATGTTCATACAATTATACCGGTAGCGCTCTGGCTGTACTCGAACAATTACTATTATTATACCGTAGCCTGTAGGTACCTGCGGCCCCGTACATATTTGCAGTACGAGTAATCTGTTGATTCGGCCATCCTTTACATGCTTGGGGGCCTGGCCTGGGTTGTACGCAGGTATCCTCCAACGCTGTCAATTCGCCGAGAAGCTGTTCGCTGTAACTGTGCATGTGTGCGTACAGGGATGTCGAGAGCTCCGAAAAGCTGTTGCAGCTGCGGGCCGCGCGAGGTGGTTGGGAAGCCACCGAAATCTTCAAAAGTAGGTGGCTAGGCGATAAAGCTTTATTTCCATCCTCTTTCCGGTGTATCCGCAAAATCTAGATGTCCATGTCGTAGGATGGAAATTAGTTGGTCTTTTAGCCGTCAAGCGCTTGCGGCTCCATCTGAAATTGCTTTCATCTCACTACTAGTAAATGCGCCAAGAGCAACACTTCCAAATGTTGCTTTCTGCACCGCAGCCTTGCATAAGCTTGTGCATCGTACCATGATCTTGGACCACTGAGCTGAAGTCTGGCTGCGGCTAAGGCTAGACAAGCATGTTGGTTTCTCTCGACATCTAATCCTGTATACCTCCGTACTGTACGTAGCGTCCAAGGTTCTAATGCTCGAAATGCCACCACCACCCTGATAGTACGAAGTAGTGACGAAGTAAGAGCGTGGCGTGCATGAGGCTACCATGACGTTGCACCAATCCTCATCCATTCTGTTGGAGAAGTGTTACTAGAAAAGTCGATATTATATCGACACTCGTATCCATGAAAATCCCAATGGAAATAACCCCGCCTGGAGATGCCCTCTTCCCCCACTCTTTGGAGGTTTATCCGACGTCCAGGGGGTCACAGCCGGACGGCTGCAAGTAGAGATTCCCATGTTGGATATGGGATCGCTGACAGCATGCACTAAGAAAAGGAAGAAACTCGACTCTGTTCTTGTTTGAATATAGTAGTGCCTTGACTACAATACTCTTCTTAGAGGTAGCACCAGGTAGTAAACAAACAGCGCTACTGCTTGCCACCTACGATAACTCCGCATAAGCTCAAGACTTAAAAAGTTGCCGTGTCACTCGAAAGCTTGTCTTGCAGGTCTCACGAAGGCTTTGAAAACACGCTTGTGGCTCATGTTGGTGCTCGTGTCACTGCTTGGCAAGATCTTGGCAAAGAAAGGCCGCATCAGGTTTTAATATCAAGGTTTCAGAATACGATAACAGTAGGGGAAGGATCTTGAGGAGAAAATCTTGCTTTTAAGGAAACGAACAATATGCCGAGTTGTGGGGTAAGAAATAGTAAAGTCTAAGTTGGGTATCAGAACATCTCACTTACACCTCAGACTCGACAAGCATTAATAAGTATTCTCTCGTACTCTAAGAATATCGTGGGAATAAGGAAAGGAAATGCCGTCAAGTTCTTGTATTCCATGCTATGCCATGCCCATGCCATGGCACTCCATCCCCGCACACGTGACTGGGCTACCCCTCCTCAGACAACATGTCCAAGTGTAACTGAAGATCATCTCATTTTCTTTTCTCATCTTTCAGATCTCTCAAATATCCTTCTAGTTTTTCTCCTTTCTTTTGCCTTATCATACGACTCAAGGGAGGCAAGTGAATTCGCAAGTCGCGCCTTCCCTAGAAATACACCAACCTCACCTGATTATCTGCACATCAACAGCAGATACCCCTATACATACACCACTTCTTCAACCTCAACCCCTCACCTTTAAACCCAAACCC
>QGMG01001003.1:0-13792 GCA_007825325.1 Lachnellula cervina
TAAAGTCTATATTAATAGAATAGTTAAGTGAAGACTAAAGTATTTAGAAAGGCTTATAAGAAAGAAGAAGCTATTAAAATAACTAAGATAATAGTAAATGTAGTAGATAAGAAGATAGCTAGAGTAGACAAGGCTATAGAAGTAGGCAAAGGCATTAGAGTAGAGTAATACTCTAAACTTAAGTCTATATAAGAGAATAGAGTTGCATTCTCTTACCTTTACTAGAAATGCAACTAGAATTGTATATATATACTAATAGAAGAAAGTTATAGTAGATCTATAGTAGAGATAGATATATAAGACTATATAAGTGTTAGTAAAAGAGAAAATAGAGATGGCTATATAGTATAATTTGCTAAGAGGAGTAAGGCTACTAGAGAGTTTTCTATAAAACATAAAGGGAAATTAAATAGTTTAGACTTTAATTAGATAACTACCTAAATATTTAATAGAGGGGAATAAGATATAAGGCTAAAGAGATCTACTAAGCTAGTAGGTAAGTAATAGGTCTTAAATATATTAGCTTAAGAGAGGGAAGTGATACTAGAGGTAAAGAGAGTGTAGTTATAAAAGTTACTATTAGGAAGATTATAAAATATATTAAAAGAATCTTAAAAAGTGCTTTAAATATAATATAACTAGTAGTAGAGATTGCGCTAAGTGAGATAGTAGTTTAAATAAGACTATTTAAGGTGAAGAAGGGATTCTTTTATAAGAGGCGAATATATAGAATATATATAGTATTATCTCACTAGTCTTCTACTACTTATAGAGGCACTTCCTTTAGCACTTTCTCTATTTCCTATATTACTAATAGTAAATCTGCTTTATCTATTTCTAGTAAGAGGATTTGTATTACTTAGACTTAATATAATAGAGGATCTATAATAGTAAGAGTGAGCTAATTCTAGTGGATTTAGTAGAAATAAGATAGATTATAAAGTTAGAGTTTACAAGTATAGTAAATAGCTAAGCGCACTAATAGTCCATTTTAAGCCTCTATATAAGTTTAAGCTATAAGCTAGGCCTGATTTGTTATAACCCTTAATTAAAACACTACACTAGAGCTTATATATAGAACTGCACTAAAATGCTAAGCAACTAAGTAGAACCTAGAGCTATAGGCTTAGAGATAAGCTATAGAAGCCCCTAAATTCTCCTTTACTTTTATAGTAAAGTAATAGATATTAGAAGTGTAAGTAAGTGAGATGAGCAAAGTGCTCCTCTAAGTGAGAAGGATCTGCTACCTATAGCCGAATAGAGTTTTACTATAGCTAGGCTCCCTTAGAAGTGAGAACTATAGCTTTGGAAAGGGGGTAAAATGTATATAGATTATATAGATTATATAGATTTGCACTCTTCTAGAAGTGAGAATATAGCTAGAGGGAGTGAAAAGGATATATATCTAACTAGAATCTAAGTGTAATATAAAACCTAGTAAATATATAATAATTTGTGTAGAGGCATATAATGCAGCTTTATATATATAATTTAATCGAGGTGTTTTATAGGGCAAAATAGATTATTTTTAAGTGTATATATATAAGAGCATAGATGCTTATTTAGTCACCTAGGAATTGTAGTTAGAATAGATTTCTACTATTAAGTAGAGATACTTAGCTAATTATATCTCTATAGAAGGAACTTATAACCTATTATAATAGTAGAATTATATTGCTTAGAGGACTACTATAGAGGTGAGCTACGCTCACCTATATACTACTAACTAGCTACCTAAGGTGGCTAGGGGACTAAGGAGCGAAGCTCCACGTGATACTACATGTGACTAGTTGATATTCTAATAGTGGTTTGTTAGTATTATGTTTTTGAGGTGGATCTGGGGACGTACATAGCCCACAGCTAGACCACCAAACCGCTGTGCGTTTTCGAGTGCGGCGGGGATGGGAGCTTGTAGCGAGACGCCGATGAGGGATGGAAGAACACTTTTGCTAAAGCCGGTAAGGATCATTGTGTCAAAGTCGCTAGGGAAGAGGTGCGCTATATTGTTCCTAATCACTGAACCGTCTTATGAATTGTTAGTATCACCTGTCCATTACAATTTGAGGGGCTGAGAGACGAACAGGAGTGGCCGATATAGATGAGGTTGTTATAAGTCGGCATTGAGGTCTCGGTGGATCCTGAGCGAATTTGAGTTGCCAGATCATGGTATAGTGCGTATCTAAGAATGTCAACAATCATGATCTAGCTGGGAGAGACGGACATACTCATATGGTCCCTGCACAACCAATATAGGATCTGGATGTGAAGACTCTCCACTGCCCAGGCGGTCCAATGCTAGAGTCGGGTAACCTTTAGCAGTCGCAACATCAACCCACGAATAATTCCCAGGCTGGTATTCCGGAAAGTCGGGTCCACCAAGAGCGCTCCAATATCCTCGATTGGAGGTGATACCGTGAAAGAAAACTTGAAGCTTGTCGCTGTTCGCATTTGTAACCATCGGAAGACAATACGTTCCTGCAAGGGTCTGGCTGCCAGAGACTGGAACCAAAGAGAAGACATCGTCCATCAGAGTTGCTAGAAGTTCGCTTGAATTCGACAGGCTAATACTAGATAGTTCCCGGTTTTGAGCTGAGCCATTGACGGTGAATGTTATGTCGCTGCAGGTTGACCGAGCTTCCTGAGTGACTGCAATCTGTAAAAATGACAGCAAGCCAAGAATAAATAGCTTCATGGTGGATTGATTGCTGCAAACACCTCTCTTAGCATGAGAGAAATATTGAGGGAGGAACAAGTAGTGAGCCAAGGCATACTTATTTATATATAACCTCTATCACCCATTTGAGTGAAATCTTTAGGCACATAACGTCACCATAAAAGACGGAAAGAGATAATGTGCATAATATTGGTACTCTCTCCCCCCTTTTAATAAATGTTAAATTGTGGGGTTGTTCCCTTTTAGTATTAAGTTTTAGTTTTCCATGTTTTTTGGGCCTGTTTCCTTGGCATTTTGCCGATCTTTTGACCCTGCGCCTGCACCGAAATCCAAATACCACCGTAATTCCCCGGCTTACCAGGGATTACTAGAGTAATAAGTGGGGTTATAATATACGGAGGTAGAGGGGTGCTTGCTTTGGACCGTTCGCTTCTTGGATTATTGAAAACGGAAGGATGAGAAAACAGAACGAACCCCAAGATCCCAACGAGACTGAACCGTCCTAGGCGCGAGATAGAGCAGATATCGGCGCTGTCAGGGAGTTGATGCTTCTTCTGGTGGCTTATGATCATTTCAACCACCATTCCGAACGAATGGATGTTACCCCCTATATGCAGAAGCAAAATCACTATGGCCGCGGCGGTTAAGAATCTAAAAGACAAATACCTTAGCGCAGAAGACCATCCAACATTAGTGGGTAAAGAAGGAGAAGGCATCCCGCTTCAGTTCGAATTTAGTCGGATTTGGTACCTCCCAATGAGACTGAGAGATGCACGAAAGTTTGAACAGTAAAGTAATATAATTTAAGTCGTCCGATTTGAGCGGCCGATATATCCGCGAGTAGTTCTCAAAACATAACTCGGCTTATTTAGTATGCTTTATGTTTGTCAAAGAGAGCCTTAATACCCCTTTTTGGTAACCGAGCCCGTCTCTATAGCGACTGCACAGCCCACAAATTTGAGACGGGTCCCCTGAGTCAAGACTTGCAACCTCATCCGTTATAACCGTAACCTCACTACTCCTTTCCTCTATAAGGCTTTCAGAGAGAATATTAGATGTATATTCAACAAATATGGAAGTTGTGGTCTAACACGGGACATGTAACAGCTTAGAAGTTATAACGCTAATTTCGAACCTAGAACGTAGTTTCCGCATTTGCACCGCCCGATTTAGCAGTACCTTAACACACGTTTTGATGCTAGCTTTGGATTTAAGCAACAACATACCGGCAGTTCACTTTATTTCTGTTTGGTCGCCTCGAAGGCTTTATTGGTGACGATCTAAAACGAATCTATGGGTGGACAAGCAAATTTTATAATCCTTAAATCATCATGAGACTATGAGAACGGATATCGCTGCATAGGTATAAGAGGAATTTACCAAACTTAATGACTAACAAAGCAGAATGATCTTGTGCCACCAAAGATAGAAGCCAGGAAGCGCCACGGCCAGAACTTGCTAAGCGTCATCCAGACAACCAAACATGTGTATTGTTCAGGTGTAGATTATTTGGGCCCCTCTTTGGTAATAAATTTCCTTAAAATCTCACAGCTCAGCGTTGTTGTTAAAAATAATTTCAAGTGAAGTATTTCAGCCCATTAAGGACCCCACCCCACCACCCAAAATATTGTATGCTACCACCCTGTTCTTACCCCCTGCACAAAGACCCTCAATGCTAGAGATAACCCGCAGCTAAAAATTTGATATCCTACCTGTATATCACATGCATCTTGATAGCCTTTAAGCGGTGCGACTGCAGCATCTCGTAAGCTGACAAAGACACACAGGACTGTCAAGTGTCAGCCCCTCAATGGACCAATTGCAACTGCTAAACACCGGTCGCAAAATTTTCGCTCACGGTATGACAGCTTTTATATTGAAAGTTGCTATTTGTGGCAAGACGCGCATTGGATATTGGGGTCTGCTTTTCTTGAGGTCCCTATATTTGACTTGCTGACAGGCTTGTACCACCCCAGCTGCGGGAAGGACCGCCCTGAATAGTATTCAAAGCTTAGATGATAGGGTTCACAACATGGTCTCAGCTGCTTACATATCTTACTTGAAAACGTGGGAACATGGGTGCAATTACTGGGTGTGTAGTACACAAAGATGGCGGGGTAATGCGGTTTGGAAGTAGATGAGTATATAAGTCGTGCGCTTCCACGGGAAATTGTGAGATGAATACCAATAGCTCTCTGATACTCTAATCACCGCTTTAAACCCCACAACAAAGCCTGGTAGATCAAGCTCGTACAACCATGACAGTATATCCCCAATTTGTACGCCGCTTCTTTCCTTTTAGTCGGATGTCATCTGCTAAACTTTCCCCACAGCTTCGAGGACAATCAAATGTCCCAGATATCCTGGCTGGTATAATCATTCCTGGGGTCGTATCCAGCTTCATCGTGCTTGGCCGCTTCTATTCCCGCTTCTTGATCAGGAACTGGGGCTGGGATGATGGCTTCATACTCATAGCATGGCTTTGCTCCATTGCAGTCATCGCCCTCGTCGGAGTCGAAACTCAATACGGCCTTGGCCACAAACACAAAGACATCCCATTGAGGTTTCAAGCCATAGCCATCCAAGTCTCCTTTGGTACAATATTTACCTACCAACTATGCCTTATCCTCACCAAACTCAGTATCCTCTTCTTCTACCTTCGGATTCTGAAGCTCGATCTGCAAAGAATCCTCATCTGGTCTACAATGGGCTTCGTCTGTTTGTACGGCGCGGTTCTCCTGCCGATGTCTTTCTTCATTTGCAACCCTCAGACTGGCCACTACGAGTTTGATATTGGAGTGGGACAATGCTTTCAATACTACCCCATCATGACCGCCTCCACGATTCTTCACACCACAACCGATATATGGCTTATTGCTTTAGTCGTGCCTCACTTGATCAAGATGACTTTACCCATGCGGCAGAAGTGTGGGCTTGTCTTCGTCCTCACACTCGGTCTCTTCGACGCCTGCGCATCTCTGACGCGCATCTCTGTCGCCTACCAATTCCTCAATCCAAAGCTGGCGCAGTGGGATTCATTTTCGTTTGCCATCTGGACCACGCTCGAGACTAGTCTAGGTATAATATGTGCCTCCATCCCGATGTTGAAGCCTCTGGTGAGGCAGGTCATGGGCAAAAAGCCGTCTTCGAATCCCCAGGTTATGAGAAATGTGCCGCGGAGTAATGTAGCAAAGGCGGCACCGGTAGTTGGAGGCTCTTTGTGGAATGATGAGCCTGGGGAGACGCAGATGGTACAGACTACTGTTACTGCAATGGGGCTGTCGGTGATATCTGGAGAGGGTGAGAGGTCGGAATCGGTGTCTAGCACAGCTCCCCTTACCAAGCGTAAGCCCGAGGACACTTTTTCGGCTGTTTAACCTACTAGACACTTTCTATAGTCTGTTTGAAACCTTAAAGCAAAGACTGAAATCTAAGTGATATGCGGCTGAAAATAATGTGACGGCAACCGGAGACTAAGGGTTTGCCTTATGATGTTTGGGGGGTTTCTGTGAGACGACATGAAACAGTGGAATGGAAGTCTTGTAGCCATCGAGGAAGTTGGTCTGACAAACAATAGTTTATGCAAACTATTATTACAAAGAAGATATAAACCTTTGGGCCAAACCTCGGTGTTGCAAATATTTTCAAATGCTAGTATAAGCTAATATGATAAGAATAAGAATGACAGGTTCATAAAACATTTATCAGTATATATTTTACCTCGTAAGTATCATTATCAAACATATCTATTTACATCTGTCATAACATCCACACCGCTCCTAAACAAGCGATCCAAACAATACCCACACCCATGACATCTCTCGCATCTTTCCTCCCCACCCCAGCTGTAAAATACGTCTGATTATATCCACCAGCCGCCGACGAACTCGCAGCTCCCCCACCAAGCCCTCCAATCGTCACAATCGCACTCCCAATAGCATCCGAAGTCGCTGTGCCCAGGAAACTCGCAACAGGTTCCGTACTGCCGCCAACAACCACACTCTGTCCCCCTGTTGCCAAACTCACAACAGTGCCACCGACCGTTACCGCCGCCCCGCCAGCAACAAGCGTCTGGCTTGCAACCAGATACTGGCTTGTCCCATCTACAACAATAGCCGCTCCGGAAGGAGATAGGGAGTATGTCTTGCCAGCGGCAACAAGTGTAGATCCAGGGAGCAACGTCTGCGAGCCCACGAGCAGGAGTGGGGCGCCGGCTGAGGAAACAATGTGTAAGCCCGTTGGCGCGGGAGTAAGAGACGACGCAACGCCATTGACGAGAACGGCGCTTCCACCGGCGGCAAGTGCGTATGTTGTTCCAGATACGACGAGGGATGAGGACCCGGGTAGGAGGGTTTGGGAGCCGACTTGGAGGAGCGTGGCGCTGTTGGTGGTTATGAGTTGGGGTGTTGGCGTGGGGCTGAAGGAGGCCGGGACGTTGTTGATTTGTATGGCGTTGCCACTGGATGCGAGACTGTATGTCGTTCCGCTGACTATTACGGGTGCTCCGCCTGCTCCTGCTGTGGCGATTTGGGAACCGATGGCAAAGGTGGCTACACTCTGAGCAGCTGTTGGGATTGGAACGGTGGTCGAGACTCCATTGATGATTATTGCACTTGCAGAGGGAGCGAGACTATAGGTCGTTCCGCTAACTGTAATAGGCGCCCCTCCTGCGGTGGCAATTTGAGAACCGATGGCAAAGGTGGCTACACTCTGAGCAGCTGTTGGAATTGGAACGGTGGTGGAGATTCCGTTGACAATTATTGCGCTTGCGGAGGGTGCGAGACTGATGATTTGGCTTCCTATTGTTACTGCGGGCCCACCGGGAGCAATGGTCTGTGAGCTAATGATGATGTTTGAAGAAAGATCGCGGGAAATGGTTATGCTATCGAAGGTGGCGATTGGGAGGGGGGAAGTATTCAGAGACGAGTCTGCTTGTGCAGTGTTGGGTGTAGACGCCACGGCAACTGCAGTGCTTGGATCTACGGCTGTCTGTGTGCTGGATTCGGGAGCAGACTCAGCAGGCGGATTAGATGATACTGGAAGGCTAGCAGAGCCAACTGAATTGCCGGGGCTCGAAGATGGGGTTTTATCTGGATCCGCTGGTACGCTCGTGCTTGAGGGAGGCGCGGGTTCTTTGGAAGCAGACGTGGGAGTTGGTGTTGGTGCTACCGGAGATGGCGTTGGTGTAGCAGAAACAGTCACTGGGGCAGGCGTTCCAGCTGGCGTTGCTGTAGACGACGAAGCTGGAATGGACGTGAAAGCGACAAGCCCGGTGCCCCTGGTCAGTGTGGAAGGCGGATCGAAGAAGGCTTTGATGCCGTCTATACAAGTCGAAAACTTTGGCTCAAGATTGTATACTTGCGTCGGGACAGAGACCCATGGGGAACATGGGTTATAGACGCAGGTGAATTCGTTAATAGGCATACCAAGGCAGCCAAACCTGAAGAGAGTGATTAGTGAACACGGAACTAGAATGCAACAGTGATTTTCCTTACCCGCAGGAGATATCACTAGCAGATGCATAATCTGATTCGGCTGTATACTTGGTCGTATCATTTGAAGCGTAATGACTCCACCATGATGTTGTCACTTCTGTGCATTTTCCATTTCTGATGGGAGGTTAGAAGTAGTATCGTCTGACTGAGACCTGAGAACATACGCAGCATTAACGTAGTCAAAAGTTTCCCAGGGGCCGTTGGGAGTAGCATGAGTACAATAATTGACGTTAAGATCACTCGCATCGGAGGCGGCATAGTAATTTCTTTGCGTTGACAAAGCAGTGGACTCAAAAGCTAGAGTTTTGTTCAATATTGCCGTACCCTTTCCAAAAGTCAGCATGATATTCTTAATGTTAGAATAACCTAACAAGAGGCATTCCTTAAGTCAACACTAGTTTCCTTGATAGCTCCAACTAGAAATGTGGTATGCTTTATGCTTCGACTTTTGGCCCGAACAATGGAAGGGGAAAGACTTACAACCGTGCCACACATATCAGTTGCTCCAATGCTTTCGAATACAACATAGACAGAGGGTGATACACTTTTTATATTTAATTAGAATCGAGGTACACCAAAGTAGTTTTTGCACTCACAATGTGAAGTTAGTACCAGTATCAATTAAAGTTGCAACTGCAGGCGTAGGTGCTGGTGTAGGCCACATCAAAACTGATACAGACCCTCCCTAAAAAGTTCGAAGACTTAGCATTATCCTCGCAGCCACCAAAACAGACATGGGAATTATTGCCTTACCAGAAGTGTACAATTCAAGCAGCATGGCGTGGTTGGTGTGAATGAAAATGATTCCTGGAAATCAGTCCAATACACCGTAGGGCTAGTATTTATCTCTTGAGTCGTAACGACAGCCGTCGCGAAAAAAGCCGACGCCGAACTCGTCCATAGAGAGCCGCATAAGTTCGCAAGCGAGGGGTTTGCGGGAACGATATTCAGCGGAAATTGGGTGGTATTATAAGGATTATCAGAAGGCTGGAATCCAATGGCTTCTGGGTTTCCTGATCGGTAGCAATCGTGCCATTCCAAGTCATCTTTTGCTGCAGAGCAGGCATTTAGGTCGAAAGAGCCGGTAGAAACCTTAAATGAAGGGCTGGGTGTGATGGTCGGAGAAATCGCCGGGGACGTTGTATTAGCAATGGCACCTTGATGCAGTAGCGTTAGCACAAGCAAATCAATGCGTTGAGGCTCCGGATTGAGATCTTACGATTTTTCAGAGGAATCCTATTCCCCACCACCGGCGTACCAAAGAAAAGCACTGCTTGTGCAACAGCCAAAACCTGAATGAAATTCATGACAGCCATTATTCATCCCTTTTTCCCATTAAATATAGTGTGAACGAGTAACACAATGGAAGAAAAGAATACGAGGCTTGAAAATGCGGGCTGAAGGCCCTTCATATACCGGTACGGAGTACAAGTCAAATCTGCTGTGCCTCTTCTGTACGTGCTGGGATAGGGCATTTACGTATGTAGTCATGCTGGCGAAGTAATTATTAGTCTAGTTGCAGGCGTTTAAACTCTTTAAGCTTATTTATAACTTTATAATTATAATTTGTAAAAATATTAGAAAACAAATTATCACATTCGCCTCATTCTAGAAAAAGCATTAATCCACTTGAGAGAGCATATAAAAAAATTGACAAATTTATACTTCGTAATACCTAAGGTATGCAAATACTAAATTTAGTCCGTGGCATACCCATGTATACTCCGTACTCCGTAAGGTATGTACGAAGTACCTAGTAACCGACGTACCTCCGTACCATCCTGGGGCCAATCAAATAAATGTCCTTAAATACCCCTGGTGAAAATTGCTCCAGACACGGCCCTTTTCAGGGGTTTATCGCTTGGAGAATGATGCGCTATAATGGATAAGCGCTCGCTAAAATGCCTTCTTTCGGGGGCACTTTTACGACGTACGACGAACCAGTCGGGTGATAAGTACAGATACATCCCACCCGCATGCGTCATGGCAAAACTCTGTTCCTGTACGGCACAGTACGGTATGGCTTGCTAAGGTTCCGGGGTTTATTAATGGCCAATACCGCTCCGACAAGGGGGGAGGCTGTTAAGGCTGTGACCAGCTTTACGGAGTA
The DNA here is from genome assembly GCA_007825325.1 of Lachnellula cervina. NCBI lineage: Eukaryota > Fungi > Ascomycota > Leotiomycetes > Helotiales > Lachnaceae > Lachnellula > Lachnellula cervina. The sequence continues at coordinate 10,280 of QGMG01001003.1, forward strand.
AGAGCTGCACAGGGTAGGCCTTAGCGCAAATAAATCTCGTAACTAGCGTGCTTTGCGATCAAGTAGGTAAGTTCTAGAAGTTGGTTGAGACGAGTACTAGCGAGTGTTAAAAGTAATTAATCGGATAGCAACGCTTAACAAACACTGACGGTACCTATGGACATGCGAAAGAATGGCTGCTTGATCTGGATTTGCAATGGTGCTGGAAAATTGATACTAGTGTGTCAAGCCGGTAGTCCACAACGTAACAAAGTTACTATAGTGTTTTCTGGTTACAAGTCGAAGAGACCAAGGTCAAGGGTGAAAACTGTATTGCCACCTATGTCTAGCAATTTGCCTTTGCCTCCTGATATGAGAATGTTTAACCTCATTGAGTGGGTCTTATTTGTCTTGGCCGCAAAGCAAAGCAAGCTTATATCTTGACGTTTGGACCTGTTTTGGTGTGACGCAAGGCAAATGAAGATTTTTGCTATAGAGTACGTATCGTTTGGTCTGGGTTGGCATGTAAAATTTATATTCAGATTCCTCGTGGGGTTATGCAAAAACTGTCAAGCTGGCAAGCTGGCAACTTAGTGTCATCTTGGGAAGGGATCTCAAAGCTCACTTAGAGTCTGTATCAAACTACAGAGATAATATCGTAACGTAGTAGACTCGTCTAGGATTCATAGTGACCCTAGCTGACAATAGTGGTAGAATATTTCTGACTTGAGTGGTACGATGAAAGAACGAGTTATCGCTTGGCACCAGCAGTCTCTGACAGCCAATAAGAGCAAGCCAAAAGTTACAGACGACCAACTTTTGCCGCGGGCAATCCTTTCGTATCGAGATGGAGTGAGTGAAAGTCAATACGACATAGTACTATATGAAAAATTGGATCAAATTCACGCTAGTTGCTAGAAAGCTCTTCGATAGTTGCAGTAAAAGTGTGAAAGTGCGCAGTTGGAGTTGAGTTGTATTCAGCTATAGAGAAGAGATATAGAAGCATTATAGAGATAGAGCTAAGAAGGAAGTTATAAGAATAACCTAAGGGCTAACTTATCTAGAAAAATGATTCTCTTTCCCTATAGCATCCCCCTTCCTAGTTTTTATTCTTATATCTATCTACCTTCTAATTATATTTTCTCTCCTTCCATTTAATATCCTATATTGATTATAATAAATGATTCTTAGATCTCCTCAAAGAAATTTATCTTAAGCTTTTCTATATCCCCTATAAAGAATATTGTTTATATTACTTAAAGAAAACTGCTCTTAAGCTTTCTATATCTATTATAATAGAAACCTATTATAAACAATTTAGAGAAGATACTAGAGGTATTGTTTCTTAATGTCTAAATATATATTACTAATTATTATCGAGTTGGAGTTAGAGTTGGAGATAGTCTAGTTTTAGTTTTATTATCTCTTATAAGTAGTAGACATTTCACTCCTACCCTCTCTATAAAAAAAAATCTAGTGCTATATATAAAAAAAATCTAGTGCTATACTTTTAAAATATTAGAATAGAACTATTAGTATTCTAAACTTTAGCTATAATATTAGCCGTAGTCTATTGCTATACATTAAAGCTATATTAAAGTATTTTAGAATCCTGCCTTACTTTATTTAAAGTCTCTCTTCTTTCTTAATTACTAATTTAGTTCTGCTAACAACTCTTTTACTCTCTGCTTATTCTTCTTATTAATATTAATAGAACTTTCTTAAAAGTGATAATAGCTTAGAGATAGTAATATTAGTAGTAGAAGTTATTAGGTAGTAGGAATAGGTTCTAGTTCTAGTATAGTATATTTAATAAGCTGCTAATTATAGTATTAAATATTCTGCATCTATAGTTCTAGCATTAGATATCTAACTAACTACTTAATATATTATTAGATATCTTCTATTACTATATACTTATACTACTATTCTAGAATAGCTAATATTATTACCACTTCTATATCTTGCACCTTCTTACTAGTTTCCTTCTTACTATAAAGCTTTAAAAGATTCTTAGGCTTAGAGTAGTTAATTTCTATTCCTTCTTAGATTGCTTATATTTATTATTAGTAGTAGATATTAACCTCTAGAGCTAATCTCTTATTTCGATATACTAGTTATTAGTGTTTAGTATATAAATCTTATATTAGAATCTCTATTAAGTTTAGAGTCTATACTAAGTGAAGAGCAAGTTATTCTATTTCTTCTTTCTATATAGTAGCTTTTCTCTTATTAAACCTATAAACTATAATAAGATTTTCACTCTACTCTTCAATTTCTACTATTCTTTTTGCTACTACTATAGCTATATTAATATATATAAGCAGCTGCTTACTAATCCTCTTACTATCTAATTTCTTTACTAAATATAAACCTTAAACTACTAGCGCTACTATTATCTATCTTCTCTTCTCTAGAACTATTTTAAATAGTCTTGCTAGATTATTTGCATTAAGTAAAGATAGTTATTATTTATATTTAGCATTTAATACAAATTTCCCTACCTTCTTTAGTTACAATTTAATTTAGCTATACCGCTTTCTAGCCTTTAGATTCTTGTTTAGTAGTAATAGTTTATTATAGTAAACTGCTAGTTGTTTATTATTACTAGTAAGCAATTTGTATAAGTTCTTATCTAATCCTTTATCTAACTCTTACAAATTCTTTAGAAAGGAATTATTAGCTAATTCTTATTAAGAGAATATTTGCAAGAAGCTATATTTCTTTATATACTTATCTCCTTTTAAGTTATACTTAACTTAGTGCTTATATAACTACTTCTTTTAAACTGTACTACTATTCTCTATATAGTAGAGTTGCAAATACTTTTTTGTATATATAATATACTTCTTAGCAGTAGCGCTTAATTTAAAGCTTTCCTTTATTTGGATCTCTATACTAAACTGTATTACTAAACTAATCTTATTCTCTAGTAAAAGAACTAATTGCTTAATCTTATACTTATTATATAAGCAAAGAATATTCTTATTAAACTTCTTACTCTATTTAATCTAATCTTTAAACTATATATCTCCTAGTTTCTTACTCTTCTTTAGTGTATTCGCCTTTTTAAAAGGATTCTATCTAGTCTTTAACCTTGCTTATTTAGTTAGAGTTAGAATAAGAAAATGCATAGAGGGCATATTTAATATCTGCTATAGTTCTTAAGGAATTAGCTATTTGCCCTTGCCTAAGACTTTATAATTATTCTTATTCTTCTATTCTAAGATAGCCTTAGTCTTATTTCTCTTTAATCTTTCGAGTTAGGTCCTAGAGAGATTCTTATAATTAATCTTAAACTTTAGTGTCTTTATATCCTTATCTATAAATATCTTCTTAGAACAGTTAATATTAATCTTATTCTCCTCGAGTGCATCTTTAATTTATAATGCTCTACTGTAATTATTTCTAGGTGTGTTTTCCTTATAGTTAACACTAAACTTATTATTGTATATATTCTTATATTACTTAAGTCGAGGTTTATTTCGAGTCTTATTCTTTGAGAACAATGCTATAGTATTAGCCTAGATAGTT
>QGMG01001004.1:0-13790 GCA_007825325.1 Lachnellula cervina
TGATTGTGAGGACGATGCCATTCTAGGAAGAGAGTTGCATATATTTGGTCTTGCTCCTGCTCCTGCTCCTACTACTGTTCTTGAGGTAGTTATTCCTATCGTCGAATTTATTGTATAATCTCGTGATGTTATTATCCCGTGACATTCACGTGCTTTGAAATGCAAGACAAGACAAGCCTTCGGTTAATCACCGCCAAGGCTTCTGGTCTGGTCTGGGCAAAAGCTTGACTGTGGCTGAGTGATGCACTACGAAGCTCTAGACATTGAGCTTCAGCTGTGAGGGACTGGCTGAGGGACCGGCTGTGGCACTGTGGATGGCTGCTAAAGCATAAACCAGCCCTTCCTTCAGAATCCTTACATTGCATTTCGGCCGACAGGAGAGAATCTAAAGAAGCCCAGAGAAATGGTTTGCATGAAGCTTATGGCGATATCCACGCGGATATGGCGGGTGGGTCCAGGTTTAAGCCTTTCTAAGCTCGAAACGCGGGAAGCAATACAGCATATCGCAGGTCACTCTTCTACATACTGTATTTTGCATACAGTACAAGTAAAATTGTGGACTCAATTGACTTATTGGGAAGCATGAAATAGACAGACTGTGCATGCCCATCTTGATGATCAATACAGGATGCTTTGAGAAGAGAGTCTAATCCTGATGTTATGATCCGTTTCACTCTGCGAACTGTGTTCTTGATACGAGCTCTTGAAGCTTACCCCTCCAAGCCCCTCCTCCACAGCTCCAATAATAGACGAGTGTTTTGTTTGTTACTATGCGTTAACCAGCTGAGATCCAATTACAGCAGCCATGCCTTGGTGTTTGAAACCTATACCAGCGATCCTCATTGCCGCCACGAACAGTGAGAGAGAAAGAAAGAAGGAAAGAAAGAAAGAAAGCATGAATTGATTGTTTCAAAGCAGAATCCGAGCCACGCAAGCCATTGGTGAGGAGGGGCAACTTGAGGTCCGCGGTTGGGCTAGAATCGTTAGAGCAATGCAAGTGGGGTGGGGGATCCTGGCTGCCCTGAATAGGAGATCCAAGACTGTGAATGGTTGATGGTTGGACGAGTGGAGTGATTCACAGATGGATCATGGATCCTGACACATCCATTCATCACCGATGGGGAAGGGGGGTGGGTGCTTGAGCTATATATGAACCCCTCCTTCCTGCCCCTCTCCCCTCTCCCCTCTTCTCCTTCAAACCACACTCCCAACTTCAACGCAACGCAACCAACAACACAAACACAAACCACAAACACTCATACCAAATCCACTCAACCTTACCAACCCAACCCCCTCAATCAGTCAAAATGGTTTTCGGATGGGGTATGTTCCAATCCAACATCCTCCTCCTCCAGTCACCTTCCTCAGCTTGTAATAACCGTGCTGACATGCTGCTTACCCAGGAGAATCTGAGGATGCCTACAACCAGGTCCAGAATGGCGATGTAAACCAATCCAGCTTCGGCCACGAGGCTCTTGCTGGTGCCGCCTCCTTCGGTGCATTCAAGATCTTCGAGGACCGACAGCGTTCAGAGGGTAAATACCCCTCCTACCCCATCTATTCACCCTACCCGGATACCCATTCAAGCAAGAAACATATACTAACATCTTAACCTCAACCCCAGGCAAGCCAGTTTCCCACCAATTCGCCAAGGAGCTCCTCGTCGGTATCGCCGGTGCTGAAGTCGACAAGCTCGCTGAGACCAAGGGAATGGACTTCGTCGACCGTGAGAAGGCCAAGAGCCACGCCAAGCGCAATGCTGAGGCCATGTACGACGAGCACTACATCCAAAACCAGGGTGCTGATCAATACGACCCGTAAGTCGTCACGGAACTACCTTGTTTGCGAGGATGAATACTGACAGATTCCAATAGAAACCAGTACAGTGCTCCCCAACAATTCAACAACTACTAGAGTGTTGTATTGAGGAACTCCCAAATGATCGCTACATATGAAATGATGATGGAGAGGTGATTTGGGCATGCTTGCATGGGCTTTTGCAGCATATGGAAATATCCACGAAATGAAATCAAAGCGTTTTGACCGTATTGAAGTACAACCTCTTGCCATGAACCGTGACAAACCAGTAAAATGAAAAAATAAAAAGATGCAATACTGTACTGTACCTCGATATACTACATAATTAACAAATACAAAAAAGTAGCCTCTAAATTGCTGCCTGATGTTAATATAAAGCACGTTCACGTTGTACATGAACCATGTCTGCCTGCTTGCGAACGCCAAGCTCAACAACCAGAACTGATCAACACCATCCATCACACGACCCCACACAAGCTCCGCCTGAGCTCACCACAACATATCTTCACCACTTCTCTCCACCATTTCTCTCTACAGACCTCAAACATCATCATAAACCAAAACCAAAACACGTAACCACTCACCATGGCCAAAAACAACCCCAACTCTCTCCGCGGCAGCGTCAGCACCAGCTCCCTCCAAGAACAAGCAGCTCGCCAACGGATCGCCGCGCTCGAACAGCAGGTTGCGTCGCTCACAGCAAAGAAACAATCGAGCTCTCCTCCTTCTGGAGGAAACCGAGTCATGGCACCTCAATCACACTACGCTGCTCCAACTCTGGGCTCGACTTCAGTTTCGGCGAGCCGCCCTCCACCTATGGAGTCGTTCTCATCTTCCTTTACCTATCCGCCCATAAGAAGAGAGCATACCGAAATGGGAAGGATGTCTGATGACGGGGTTGATAGACGCACCTGCCCTACGGACCCTCCAATCCTCGGTGCAACGAGATCAAATAGCAACGGATCGAATGCCAACAAAGTCTCACGCGAAATGGAACAATTAAGCCTTTTTGAGCAATACAATGAGAGCGCGAAAAGGTTACGCCAGACGATAAAAGAACGGGCATCGATGATGCAGCTACAGCCGCCGAGCAGCTTGATCACGGAGGGATTGCTTGGGGTAGATAATACGTTGAAGATCCCAGAGGCATATACACAGCCCTTCTGTGACTTCTTGACAGACAACCCCACAGTTTTCCATGCTGTGTCACATTTTGAGACGAAGTTGAAAAACGCTGGATTCAAAAAGGTATGATCTCTATTTCTGTTCTACAGTATTGGCTGACATCTTCCAGCTTTCCGAGCGCTCATCCTGGAACGAACAAGTGAAGACTGGAGGCAAATACTTTGTTACACGAAATGGCAGCAGTTTGATAGCATTCACAGTGGGAGGCGGTTACAAGAGTGGCAATGGAGTTGCAATGATTGCAGGTCACGTCGATGCTTTGACGGCACGATTGAAGCCTGTGAGTAACAAGAAGACATCTGCTGGATACGTTCAATTAGGTGTTGCGCCATATGCCGGTGGTCTCAACAACACATGGTGGGACAGAGACCTTGGGATTGGAGGAAGAGTATTGGTGAAAGATTCAAAGACTGGAAAGATCGTCACGAAGCTGGTGAAGCTGGGATGGCCGAGTAAGTTTGCAGGCGAAAGGAGAGCACATTAGCTAATGGAGTCTTAGTTGCTCGAATCCCTACTCTCGCACCTCACTTCGGGCTCGGTATGTTTGGACAAAACAATGCAGAGACACAGGCAGTTCCCATCATTGGCCTCGACAATTCCGATATCCATTCCGCGGATGATAAATTCAAGAATTTGACACTGGGTGGTGAGGGGACATTTGCCGCAACACAACCTCCCAAACTCGTACGTGCGATTGCGGGAGAACTGAGCATCCAAGACTACTCTTCAATCGTCAATTGGGAACTCGAATTATACGATACACAAGCCGCACAAGTTGGTGGATTAGACAAGGAGTTTATATTCGCTGGTCGTATTGACGATAAGCTTTGTTCATGGTCCGCCATTGAAGCACTACTCGCCTCTTCCACGGCTTCCACCTCTGCAGAAGATGGAATCGTAAAGCTTGTTGGCGTTTTCGACGACGAGGAAATCGGCAGCCAGCTTCGACAAGGTGCAAAGGGCAATTTCTTGCCTAGCACTATTGAGAGAATCACGGAATCTTTGTCTAGCAATGGAACCAGCGCCAATATCCTGTCTCAGACGTACGCCAACTCCTTCCTTGTCTCGGCAGATGTCACGCACGCCGTGAACCCCAACTTCCTCGGTTCGTACCTTGAGGGCCACTCTCCCAGATTGAACGTCGGCCTCGTGGTATCCGCTGATTCCAACGGGCATATGACCACCGATTCCGTCTCTACTGCTCTCCTTACCAGAGTTGCAGAGAAGACGGACAACAAATTGCAGCTGTTTATGATCCGGAATGATTCGCGAAGTGGGGGAACTGTTGGACCAATGCTTAGTTCTGCGATGGGTGTTAGGGCTATCGATGCAGGTATTCCGCAGCTGAGCATGCATTCTATCCGAGCTACGACTGGAAGTTTGGATCCTGGGTTGGGAGTGAAGGTCTTCAAGGGCTTCTTGGATACATTTGAGAGTGTTGACGGGGAGTTTGAATAGAGAAGTGAGCTGTAGTTGTAATCGTAGTCAATTGTATATATCTATGGATGCATAGGGTGTTTTAGGGCCTTCCCTACACAAGGACCATCAATTATGAACTCTTGACTTCGGCGTAAGTACACAGAAAGCGGCGTTATTCGTATCAGCTGTGAATATCCCACGCCATCTGGCACATGAATCCAAGATATATACTCATTAGCCTAGGTATTGTAAATTCAAACTACTAAACGTTTTTACTACTTGTAAGATAGAAACGTTTCCGGCTATTACCCCATACAATCCACACAAGCCTAGTCAAATTATACATTACTAGTATTGTGGTGGAAAGATGCGGTTTGGGTAGCAATAGCGTACCCTGCACTTACGACATAGACAGGGCCGGGCGTGGTGGGGCTATCAATCCGGTCGGGAACTCTGCCCCTCTTGAACAAGTCCAAGCACGAATTGACGCCACCAACATGGCGATCCCCGAGTTTAGTTGAATACAGTAATAGCTTGGTAAGAAGAGAGGTTGTGGCTAGATTGTACTCCGTATCAGATTTCTAACATAAATTGGACGCTTAAGTTGTGACGAGTTTAAAGAGTTGTTCTCGCTCTCTATATCTACGAGTATTAGTATATTACTAACCCGCTAACGACACAACGTCCCGTCCACAAGAATCCGTCCACAGATCGCGTTTATGCATCAACCAACGATCGAGACGACACACAACCTCCCCCTCCCCTTCCCCTCCGAGCCCTCCTCAATTGAACCGCCCGTCAGCTTTCACTCCACTGCTGCTTGCTCTGTGCTGTCTGGGGGTCTGGGGGTCTGTCTGGATGTCCACCTTGAAGTCTCACAATCCTAATCAGATCCTGTTGCTCGTCCACTACTACTGTGCTCTGCTATTCTATTCTGATCTCTAGTCCTCCACGCTTCTACTCGTACGCGTGCGTGCACTGAACATCCTATCCACTCGCGCTCGCCAGCCAGCATGGAGACGGCATCGAGGATACCGGTAAGCAACGGTTATGGGAATGCCCATGCTCATGCCCATGGCATCGTCCACCACCATCACCCCGAGATGCATCCCCTCAAGGTGGAAGTCAATAATGGACACGGACACGGACACGGACATGGACATGGACATGGACTTGGGCCTGTGGAATACGACTCTAGTCCCCTCAACAACAACAACAACAATACCGGTAGCAAGCCTGTTGCACCTAATAATACCAATACCAATACCAATACCAATACCCCCAATGCCACCAAGAAACAGCCCAAAGAGCCCGCAAAGAACAGTAAATCGCCCGTCAAAGCTGCGCCTACCGGCCAGCGCTTCCAGTGTCCGAGATGTCCCAAAAACTTCAGCCGCATCGAGAATCTCACACGACACCAGGCCAATCGTAAGCTCCATCCTATTTCCCCCCCCTTCACCGTCCACTTCATGTCTGATGCTTGCCTCTTTTTTTAGACGAAGAGATAGGAAAATTTGCTTGCAACATTTGCAAGAAACGCTTCACTAGAAGTGATTTGCTCAACCGCCACCGCCGTATTCATGAGGGGTCGGCAAAACAGCACGTGACCCAGCTTGAACATACTTCATCCTCCCCACTGCAGCCCCAGCCGGATACCCAGCGGTTCGACTCAGAGGTGCATAATGGTGGACGGTCGATGCCTCAAGAAACGCATTTTTCTGTTCTTCAAGACCACGATCAGAATGGCGTTGCCAATGGCCACCCTGATCCCAATATAATCTCCAACAGCCACTCAAACGGAACTTTGTTGAATGGTCACCCCAACGATGTCTACCAGGAGCAACATCAAAATATATTTATCGAGCATCCTAGTGCCGGGTACCAAAATATTCTGCCACCTGATGGGCTTAACGGCCAAGCCCCCGCTCTGCTGCAGGGTCCTCCGAACCCCTCCCAAGGTCTTACAAGCCTAATGGAAGCGGCCCTAGCTCCACAGGAATCCTACCCGTTCACCTTCACCCCGTCCGAGACCTTCGACCCAAGTCTCTGGGGTGGGTTTATGCTTTACGGAGATAACGCCAATGCATATATGGGTACATATAATGCCGACATCTCCTGGTCTCTCGACACTTTCGGCACTGACAACTCTCCAAAATACGATATGGTCAAAGGTGTTGGCGATTTCCCTGGTGATCCATATCACTACGTCCCATATCAGAAATATGAAGTCCATCCCATTGACGCCGCTGATGCCGAGGATGAAGAGACGAACGACTGGCCAGACAAGGCTGGTGAGAGTGATGCTGCACATAATCCTCGTCGTGCTCCTCGCATTGTTCCGCTTCATCTCATACCTGTCTCGTGGCAGCCTATCCTTGATGAAGCAAGAGGAGCTGGACTCACTGCCTCAACTATTCATCCCTTCCATCATATTAACGATTCTCTCCGGGAGACATTACTGACTGCTCTGGACGGAACCCAATTTGGCAGAAATGAGCTCTCTCGTCCCGAGATTGTCGACGTGATATTCCCGCCAATTGATGTATTGGATTTCTTTCTTCGCCTCTACATCAGGTTCGTGCATCCAAGGTTTCCGGTCGTCCATCTTCCTACTTTCGATATGTACAATAGCCCACCTCTGCTTCTGCTTGCTATGATGTTCCTTGGCTCAGGGCATTCCCGAATGGATCGCGGCCGATTCTGTCGTCTCTTTTATGATCATCTTAGGATTGCCTGCTTCCGTATGCAGGAATTGGATGACAAATATGTAAGTTCCCGCATCTTATTTCATTACACCAGCTGATAAAAGTAGCTTCGATCCGCCGATAACATCTTGACATACTTCCTACTCTGCTTGGCTGGTACTTGGAGTGGATGTAAACCGGCGTACGAATTCTCCGAGGGAAACAGAGGTGTACTTATCACTGCTCTTCGCCGAGCCCGTCTCTTGGACTGCCGTCCGGCGGCCAATGTGGAAGTTAATCACTTCCAACGCGAGAGTATGAGTCCATCCGATGCTTCTTGGATGGCGTGGGTAGAGAATGAGAAGAGGAAGCGACTTGGGCTGTCCATCTATGTATGTTTCCTCCTTTAACTATCTAGAAATCAAACTAACTAGGCTAGGTCTATGACTGTATGTTCCCAGCGTTGTTTAACAACCAGCCGTACATCAGTAAGGCAGAGACGACCAACTGTGTCTTTCCTTGTCCAGAGGAGTATTGGGAATCGCCCACTGCTGAATCATGGAGGATGCTTGTTGGTGCGGCTGATGGGCCACCCGTGACATACTACTTGCATGCTCTCAACGCTTGTCTGCTCCGTAAACGCATGAAGCCAGCTTCTCCAATTGCCAAGACAGGAGGTGAACTCGGAAAGATTATCCTGCTTTACGCTCTTCACACGCAAATTTTCGAATGGCGTCAATCGACATCTATGATGAATCCAACCGGATTAATGGGCGCTTTCGGGGCCTCTGCTCTTCCCGTCGGTGAGAGTTTAAGGGAACGTAGAAAGTGGCTCGTAGATGGCCTCGACAGTTGGGGTGAATGCTACCTAACGCCAGAAACAAGCGTCTCCGCGACTCTCCTTCAGAAACTCGCCTACATCTCCCTCGATGTCAGCCTCTCAGACATGCACCTTGTCGCCGGGCGCTCAAACAATACCAACGACGGCGACTTCGCCGAAGAAAATCTCAAGCATTGGGCCAATAGCGAGATGGCAAATACAACTATGGCGCACGTGTACAGCATGCTGGATCTGTGCCACTCGTGTGTTAATTCAGGCACTGTGCCGGATAGCAGCTTTGAGGTTGCCATTTGTTTATTTACGGGTGGTATTATTTGTTGGGCGTATGCTAAGTTGAAGACTGATGCGCCAAGGGAGAAGTATCTAAAACATATGCGCAATGCTAGTGCGGCGCTAACGGAGATGGGATGCTGGAGAATGTGTTGTATGTTTGGACGGATTTTGAAAAGCTTTGAGGCGCATAGGACTTAGGGTCGTGTCATATGGAGTATTCGGTGGGTTATGATGTGTGTTTGGGATCACAGGACAAAAATAAATGGTTCTATATGATTATCTATCCACTTCAATGCAGATGGCTTTGGAGCTAACTTGGTTCACATGTGAATCGAGAAACACTCAGTACACAGCCCTATCAAGGATTTCATGTTTCTACCCAGAGAAGAAATGATATACATATGCACATCAGGTGGCATAAGCAAGCAAGTGCTGGCTTGAACCCCAGAACTCCACTCTACATTTCACCGTCTCACTCTGACTTCCACTACTCCTCCAAACTTTCTCTTCACCTCGTAGTCATTTACATGCTAACAATTAATTCAATCCAACTTCAAGAATGTCGTCGACTCAAACAATCCAACTCGAGCCCATCACCTCACATCCATATCCACCTCCACTTCACATTTTTCAATCATCCCAGCCTACCCAGCCTACCCAGCCTACCCAGCTCCAGCCTACCCAACCCGTCACAGAAGATCCTCCGTTGTTTTCCTCTGTCCCCGGCCCTGGGAGTAATACGCGAGTCTTTGAACAGGAATCTTTTCATGATCTGGGTCAGGTTCGTAAACTTACTATTTTAGTTCTCATCGTGAGTTGTAATTTTGTTCAAGTAAGTCTTTCTTCCCTTCTCTTTTTCCCCTAGCCTCTTTTTCTTCCTCTCAACCTTTCATCCCGCACTCTGAATCTCAATCTCAATCTCAATCTCGCTCTCGCTCATAAACACCATTTTCCTCTACTCCATCTTCCCTTACCTCCAACCTAATATCCAAAAAAGATGATATCCAACATCGTCGGCCTAGCCGCCGGTCTCGAAATCAGCAAGATGCTAGGCGTGAAGATGGCACCCGGGCCGGGACAGGCGAATTGGATCGCGGCTGCGTATCCGCTGACGCAGGGCACGTTCGTGCTCGTTAGTGGGAGGTTGGGTGCTGTGTATGGGCATAAGAATGTGTTGCTTTGGGGGGGTGCGTGGTTTGTGGTTTGGTCGGTGGTTAATGGGTTTGTGGGGCAGGTACGTGGTTGTGATTTCTTTTGCTTTTCCTTTGTTTTACTCCGTTCTTGGTATTACTGGTTAGTCAGTCAGTCAGTCAAGCTCTACTCTTCTCTGCTCTTGTCTGCTTCTATTTCACTTCAAGAAAGCAAGCAAAAGAAAAGCACAGCACAGCAAAGCAAAGAAAACAACAAAACAGATTAAAAAAAGAAACCTTCCAAGCACTCCAACCTAACTTCACACTCGCTTACACACATGCACTTGTACAGTTCACACCCTTTATCATCGTACGCGCCCTTTCCGGCATCGGCGGCGCGCTCATGATGCCCAATGTCGTGGCACTGATCGCTATCACGTGTCCGCCGGGCAAGCTGAGGAATCTTAGTCTGGGCTTCTTCAGTGCGTCGGGACCGACGGGTGGGTGGTTGGGTGCGTTGATTGCGGGGGCGTTTGTGGGGGGTGGACAGGGGAGGATGGGGATGAAGTGGCTGTTTTTTACGCTGTAAGTGGGTGTTGGAATGGAAGTTGAAGTTGAAGTCAAGGAAAGGGGGGTTTGTTTCTGCTTTGCTGCTTCTGATGCTGATGCTGATGCTAAAGTGTTATTGCGTATTTAGGGCGATTATGGCTGCGGTTGTACTTGGGGCACTTTGGATTCTGCTCCCGCAGGAGAAACCGGTTGATCGTCAGGGGAAGATTGATTGGATTGGTGCTGTGTTGGGCACTTCGGGACTAATTGTTTTTAACGTTGCGTGGAAGTGAGTCGTTTCATCTCATCTCGTACTGCAAGTGAGTTGACTTTCTAACGCCATCACACAGTCAAGCACCAGCAGTCGGCTGGTCAAAACCCTACGAAATAGTCCTCATAATATCTTCAATCCTACTCCTTGCTCTCTTCGGCATCTGGGAGTCCAAATTCACAAACAACCCCATCCTCCCACTCGACATATGGCGCGCGCCTCCTTCCTCCCCCTATTCATCGCCTCGCTGCTCTGCTTCATGTCCAACGGCACCCTCCTCTGGTACATGGTCGCCTGGCAGCAACTCATCCGGCACTGGAGCGTGCTGGACTTCGCCATCGGCTGGACGCCCTTCGGCATCATGGGCACCATCGGCGCCGTGCTGTCCGCATACCTGATCCCCCGGCTGGCCGCGCAGTGGATCCTCGCCATTGGCGCGCTGAGCATCCTAGTCTCCAACCTGCTGCTGGCGACCATGCCGGCGCAGCAGAGCTACTGGGCGCAAGTCTTCCCCGCGACGGTGCTCATGGCGTTTTGCCCGGATTTCGTCTACACGGCTGCGCAGATCATCGCGAGTAACAGTGTGAGGAGGCGGCATCAGGGCGTGGCGGCTTCGTTGATAGGTACGCTGAATCTGTATGGGAATTCGTTGGGGCTGGGATTTGCGGGGACGGTGGAGACGGAGGTTAGTGCTGGCAGTGGGAGTGGGGGAGGTGGGGTCCAGGGGTATAGAGCTGCGTTATATTTTGGAGCTGCGATTGCGGCGGTAGCATTGCTGGTTGATATTACTTTTGTGAGGATGAAGAGGGATGAGAGGGAGGGGTGGGAGGACGAGGGGGATAGGGAAGGGGAAGGAGAAGGGGGAATTGATAGTGTGGGACGGGGAACTTCAACGGCTGTTGTGTCGCGGAACGCCGCGGCGAGGTAGGTTTGTAGGTGACAGATATGATATATTATCATATACGGAGTCTAGAATTCTAGTATTTTTTTAGTTGGGGAGCCCAGGCAATCTTTCAAATAAGATAAGACTAAGGTTGATTCTCGAACTATATTCTTCTCTCTGCATAATAGCGCTTTTTAGATCAAATTGAAAGTCAGGTACTGTATAGATTGGGATAGTACCCCCCCTTTGATATCACCCTATTACCTGTACAGCGCTAGTATTATAAGCCCAGGACTTATATCACCCTACAGTGTAAAACTTCTTATGCCGGATGGACAAAGGCGCTATAGTTAACTTTTAATGTCCTACGCGGCCTAGCACATTATACCCTAGTGCTGCTTAGAGCCCCAGGGGCACTATCCTAATTTATACGGTAGATAGCGGTCTTGCATTTATTTTACTACAGCGCAAGACTTAGCCACAGTAACTCCAGACCTAGAACATTGTGCGTTTCGAATCGAAAAGTGCCAGAGAGATTCAGGCATCCAAGACTTTACAATCCTACGCTTTCCGGTCACCCCCTAAAGAATCCTGATTTTCAGATGAGACAACTGACATTTGTGTAACGCTTGCCATAGATTTGCGATGTTAGTATCAACTCTCCCAATGTAGTTTATAGATTCGACTTGACGGCGGAAGTCATTAAATGCATATTGACCGGCGTCAACGGCTTCTGGCCCTTCAACAGCGCATCAATGTTCCTCATCGACAACTCCTCAAACCCAATATGCCTACACTTGTCAACTTTGATATCTTCACGGCATGGTACTAGAAGGCAAACTCACGTCTCAAGCGTACCCCCAGCATTATGCGACGTAAGCGTAACCTGTCTCAACCCCTTCAACCTCTCATTAACCCTCGGCTCATTCTCGTGAACATCCATCCCAACACCAACCAACCTGCCCTCCTCAACCGCATCCGCGACCGCCTCCTCATCCACCAAGCTCCCTCGGGCAATATTCACAAACCTGCTCCCGACCTTCATCTTCGCCAACCTCTCCTTCGTAACAACCTTCTTCCCATCCGGGCTCGCCGGCGTCGCCAAGATCACACAGTCGCTCAGCCCCAGCATCTCGTCGAGCGACGACACAAATCGGGCTTCGATTTCCGCTTCCCGGGCGTTGGGCTTCCGGAGCACGTCGTAGTAGATGATGTTCATGTGGAACGCGAGGTACGCTTTGCGAGCGATTTCAAACCCGACATTACCCAAGCCGATGACGCCGAGGGTGTGGCCGCGCGGGTTATGGGACACGGGTGCGGCGTTTGTGTGGCAGTCTTGGAAGGCTGCTGGGGAGTCCCGTGCGGATGTTGTGCACCAGTTCAGGTTGCGGAACGTTGATAGGATGAGGAATAGAGCAAAGTCGGAGACTGATTCCGAGGATGCGGCCGCGCTGGGGAGGGTTAGATATCAGATGGGTGAGAGCGAGGGGAGATGTTGTACCTGTTGCAGTATACGATTCCTGGATGTGTATTCAGCATTTATAGACCCTGAGCTTTTGTTGAAAGGGGGAAAGACTTACCTCTTTCTGCGAGGATATCAACATCAGCCCAATCGAACCCGGCTCCAGCAGATGCAAATATTTTGCAAGATTCTGGGACTAGAGGGATGAGTTCCTTGTCCCATCTTCCCATTTCCCCTCCGGTGCTCCAAAAGGGTCTAAAAATTGCGTCAAAATTCCCCCACTTCTTCTCCTTCAATGCCTTCATAAATTGATCTCGCTGCCTGTCTTCCGTCGAGGGACGAATAACAGTGAAGTCTTTGGAGAACTGAGCGTAGAGTTCCGTGTTCCATTTTACAGGATCCCCAATGTGAAGCACAATCGGCTTTTGCCCAGCTGTTGTTGCCATATTGATGAAAGGGTACACGGCGGTGAAGTCTCTAAAGACTCTGGGAATGTATGGTTAAGTTCAAAATTTGTATAGAAAGTTCAGAAGAGAGAAGTAAGAGAAACGATAACGGATGAAGATATTCTATTCAAACTCCGCTCCCTATATAGGTACTTATAGTCTTCGTCTTAGGCGTGTGAGAGGCGTTTGTTACCTACCCCGGAGTACCTATGAAAGATGGAAAGATGATACGTCAGGCACTACTCCGTAATAGTGACCACTCGGAAGGCATGAAGATGTACGTGTGGGGTAGTAATATGCAGCTACCCCCGCAGTGCGGTAGTGGTGTCGGTTTCTGACGGCAACCTATCTATTGGTACTAAGAATCGGTGGAAGACGGCGATTGCACGTGCTCTCAGATCACGATTCTGTACTTGTAGCACAGACCCGAGTCCGAGTTACCTCCCCTTCTCCGAACTTGCGGCGAGGGGACTCGATGTTCATATATATAATTAATAATATGCTGCAAAATAGAGTTTGCACCACCAATCGACCGTACTCGTATTTAGGGATCAAGGTCAAGTACCTAGGTATTTGGAGGTTGGAGTTGGGACGAAGCGAAGCTACAGTGGCGTGGCGATGAAGATATATACTTGGCGGGGCACTGCAGGCGATCTTGCAGACTTACACAAAAAAACACTTACCACCCACCACAAGTATATAAATAACAATGGCCACAACAACAACACCAGAATCTGTCACAAAGGCAGAGACAACACAGAAAGCCGGCCTACCAACTCTACACCACCTCAATGTTCGTTCCCCTCAACGCGTCCCCCCGCTCCCCTCC
>QGMG01001005.1:0-13780 GCA_007825325.1 Lachnellula cervina
AAAAGTGTAAAATTGAGAATTATATCTTTAATACTATTTTTTATATAGTAATAATATTCCTAATACTATTTTCTATATAATAATAAGAAAAGCAGAAGTATAAAAGAGAGAATTATATCTCTAATACTGTTTTCTATGTAATTAATATAATATAGGGATAATATAAAGTTTTTCCTATTATAATAAAGAGATTTTAGACTATAATAAGAAGGAGGTAATAGAGATATCTATACTATAATATAGAAAGCTCTATTATAACAGCGTTTTAATAGGGTTTTTCATGCTATAATAGACCCTTTGCAACTGTAGGGATATACTTATATATTACACCACGCTAAACTGCTACGGCTGAAGCTCCATCCCAAATAACACGGAACGTTTCGACGCCGATGCCCCACAGCGCGCTCCTGCCTGCTCCAAACTTGGAGTTCGATTGAACTGTGCCTCACAAACTCTTGAGGAGCTTTTGTAAGAAGCTGGAAACGTAGATACACGCTTCTATCATACACTATCCCGAATCTCGGAGGCGTTCTCGAAATGGAGACATCCCCCGTCACAGGTGAGGAAGTCCAAGGAATGAAGCCTATGAAGGGTAAGACCTTCTGGTTGGCGCTTTCTAGCCTAGGTGTCATAGCATGGCTGGACGGATTGGCAACGACCTCGCTGTCGCCAGCCATACCGGTAGGCAAAGCAAAACTTCAAGCCATTCTATATTTGACTGACAATTCAAAAATAGATTGTTACTGAAAAGCTTGATGGCTCGGCCCTTGAAGGCTTCTGGGCTGGCACAGCTTTCCTGCTTTGTGCGACGGTCTTCCAACCCACGTTCGCCTCATTGTCCCAAGTTTTTGGTAGAAAGCCGTTGCTTTTCCTCGTCCTATTGCTATTTACCGTAGGGACGATTGTCAGCGGTATCGCACACCCATTTACAGTGTTGTTACTTGGCCGCTCGATCCAAGGCTCTGGGTCCGGAGGCATCCTGGCCATGATATTGGTGGTCATGACAGATATCGTCACAATACGAGAGCGAGGAAAGTGGATGGGAATAATTTTGATGCAGTATGCAGTTGGAACTCTTGTGGGACCTATTATCGGGGGAGCGTTTGTAGAATACGTCTCCTGGGTACGTTTTACCGGTATACGCCAAATTTGATATTGTGTTACTGATATATGGCTTTCCAGCGCTGGATCTTTTGGGTCGTACTCCCACTTTGTGGAGTTGGGTTTCTGATGGTGTTTCTTTTCAAAGAGCCCCACGTACGGACGGAAGCGATTACAGAGAAGTTGAAGATGGTAGACTGGATCGGCCAATTTTTAATCATTTCATCTATCACCGCTGTTATTTTACCAATTACGTGGGTAAGACTGTTTTTGCCCCGCACTGGACGTGTATCGGAACTCGAGTGCTGATAAAGTATAGGGAGGAGTACAATATCCTTGGGATGGCTGGCGTGGCTTAGTGCCTCTCATTCTGGGTGTTTTTGGCATACTGGGGTTTGCAGTGTACGAAAAGTTTGTGCCTAGTCAGCCAGTCATCGCTCCACGGATCATTGCGAATAGGACAGCGGCATCAATCTACTTTGGAAGTGTCATAACTGGCGTTTTGGTAATTAACCATCATCTCCCATGAAGGTTCAATACTAACGACGCAATTGAACCTCAGATGTTCAGTCAGCTTTATTATCTCCCTCTATATTTTCAGGTAGCAAAAGGCTATTCACCTCTATTATCGGGTGTTGCCTTGATACCGCAATCCTTTTCAGTTTGCCCTGCCAGTGTCATCACGGGAATCCTGATTACTCGCACAGGAAGATATCGTTGGGCCATTTGGGGTGGATGGGCACTAACGGTCCTGGGAACTGGTCTCCTCTACCTATTGGATGTCGATACGCCCACGGTGGCATGGTACGTTGAACCTTTTCTCCTCCCCTTTGAAAGCCGCGAGTGCCAGGAGCACTTCTCGATCTTGCCTCATGCGGAATAAGACAAAGCTAAATCGTTCAAAGGGTTTTCATCGGCATCGTTTCTGTCTTTGGAATCGGCGTGACAATGAGCGCGGGATCTATCGGGGTCCAAGCCACTGCTTCTAATAGCGACTTGTCATCTTCGGCCGCATTGTTTACTTTCTTCCGCTTATTTGGTACGAATCTCAAAGCATTGCACCTCTCCCGAGTCTCCCCCTCCCCCCCTCTTTTCTCGAGCTTGCAATTTTCAAGTCACTTTGTAATGTCTTCAGACTTCAAGACATCAAACTGTTCCCTTATTTCATAAGCATTTCCGCTAGAGCAATGCTGATACATAGAGTGCAGGTCAGTCATGCGGTGTAGCCATTGCTGGCTCGATATTTCAAAACCAAATGAAATCGCACCTTCGCAAATACCCAGATCTTGCGGATAGGGCATCTGCCCTTTCAAAAAATGCCGCTGGTCTTGTGCCTCTCTTGGAGACCATGACCGATGACGCGAACAAAGCCAATATCATACAAAGTTATGTTGATTCTCTGAAGATCATATGGATCGTCACGATGGGATTTGCGATTGTCGCAGCCCTTCTTTCGCTTTTAGTTAAAGGGTATTCTTTAGATCGTTCTCCAACATCAGACGCAGGGGTCTCTCCAGCTATTCCAAGTAGTACTGACGAAGAGAAAACCGATTCGAGAAATGGAGGGAGCCACCCGGGAAGAAGTCCTCTCAGCAGGCCCATTGTCATAGCCGCAGACTTGAAGATAAAGAAGATAATCAGTTCGCGCTGTTAAGTTTCTCTTCCTTTTTGCCTGCTTTTGATAGAGAACTTGGGACTAAAAGATGTGGGTAACGATATAGATTATATCTTATAGCACTATAAGCTGGAATAGAAGTATTGTACTAGGCGATAGGTATTTCATCGGTGTTTTCACGCAACAAGTAGCAGCGAATTTAGCCACTTGATAAAATCCAAAAGACAGAAGAAAGCAAGAAAATGGGCAAAATCAAGAATTCTCTTGGACTTTTAACAATAGTATTGTTCTTCTAATAATCTTCGACTTCTAGCATTGGATTTACCCCACTTACCCGCTCTCCAGTTTATCCATCGAAGTCGCCAAAGCCCCCTGAATCAGCTGGACCGGGTCAATTCTTCTTTTGCTTGTTTCCCCTCCAACGAGACGAGTCCCGAGAGTAAAGGAAAGTCTCTTTGTAATATTAAGAGTAATAATTGAATACGCAATGAAATACCGTTTGAGAATGTGTAAGCGTAAGTTGGTCCATTTGAATACAAGCGTGATATACTTCAACTTCGAACTCCTTGACGACTAAGTAGTTGCTTCTTCTAGTGCTGTATGCATCAGGAGACTATATTGATTTGCTGTTATTACTTTGATTCAATTTTCTCTACAAGTACTCTTTGCATAGTTCATACGTTCTCAAGTGAAGTCAAAAGCAAGAACGCTTGGTACCCCGTCTTCAATATTCTCAAACTAGTTATAAACATGCTTTATATTACATGTCCAAACTTGTCAGCTTACAACCAACTTAATGGAATCCAGTGAAAAGCTCAACTGAGACTCATAGCACAGCATGCATAGCACTGAAGTTGAGAGGATCGTGACAAACGGCATCCTAAAAAGCAACGAGTCTAGCGAATAAACAACTTTGAGAAGTCTGCAATATGAACCCTCTAGTGTGGCGATTTTCAAGATCGCTGTTAGTACAGTCCGCTCTACTTTGAGAGATGGTGAAGCTCAAAACCCGCAATTCTTACGGGCTCATAACACATCGCGATACTGTGCAGCATTTCGAAAGCTACAGTCCTAATTTAAACAGCCGCTAAGCCCAGTACTCTTTGTAGTTCATTGCAGCAAATAAGGGCCTGGTGATGTGAATCTCTTTTGGAGAGTTTAAAAAGTTAGATATGCGTATAGAAAAGTAGATTTCGTGTAATGAGGGGCGGCGAGTTATCAGCGCTAGGAAACTAAACAGAGGTTGTACTAATAGTTATAGATAAAGGCTTCTTTATTTCAAATATATTCTATAGTGCACAAGAGCTACCTTGCTGAAAGGTCCAAGGTATCCTAATTATTATTTAATCCTGAAACTATAATCTTTATAAAGTTTATTTAATCAATGCCAGAAGCAAGACTTTTACTTCTCGAACAAATGAAGGAAGATACGAAAATTGTGTTATTTCAACAAGCCTTCTGGGATACAAGCAACATTATGGAAGACAATTTATGCTGATACAAACCCATAGCCAAAAATTGAGGATATATAAAAGATCCCGCACGTGCCTAGCGCACGTGCTTAGTTCAAGTGGGGCAGATCTGATCTGCACAAGGAAAGGTTCGCATGAACCTGATCGCCAACCATCCCTATTCTGCAACAAGGGGCCATCGCTGCCGTTTCAGACCTTTCACCCTCTTCTCTCCTCCCAGGCTTCCACGTTCCCACAAGACATCTCATCTCATCTCACCTGCACAGCCTCAGCCTCACTCCCAATCCCAAAGAACTCGATCAACCAACAAACCCCCGGAAAACGAAAAATTAACCAAAATGGCGGGTCCAGAACTAGTCCTAAAAGGCGGTGTAACATGTGACTGATTGAAATTCCGTATATACAGGCGCGATACCTGAGTGAAGAAGAGATTCAGATCCTGAAGCACGAGTTTGATCAATATGTGAGTGTTTTTTCCCGTCCCAATTACATTCCCTTCTATTCCATCATACTCACTAACCGTTCAATCCAGGATGCAGACAAAGGAGGTCAGTCCAGCCCACCCCACCCCATCCAACCCGCGCTTCTTCACAAGTCTGAATAGGGGCAGAAGCATGAATGAAAGCTTCTTGATTCATGGAAAGAGAAAGAAAGAATCTCGTACAGTATTAACGATTTGACTATTCAGAAAACATCACAGTCGAGGAGTTCGGCCGCGTGATGAAGACATCGGGTCAAAACCCCAGTGAAGCAGAGCTGGCGCAGATAATCAAGGAGGTGGACCTCGATGGCGACGGGACGATTAATTTCGACGGTACCTCCTTCTCCTTTCCTCCCTTCTCTTCCCTTCCCATACACCTACCTACCTACATTGCCACCCCATCTCATCATCACAACACAAAACCCCTTCTCACCCCCTTCCCCCCCTCCTTTCCCCACTAACACCACCTCTTCCCCCACCCCAGAATTCATCGCCATGATGACCGGCCGCTCGCGCGCCCCTGCCCCTGCCCCGGCACCGGCACCCACCGACAAATCCGACGCAATCCTAGACCTAGCGTGCAAGTCCGCGTGGAAGGAAGTCGACCCGAGCCTGGAGCGCAAGATCAGCGCCGAGGCGGAGTTCCAGAAGGTTATGGGGGCGCTGGGGGAGAGTTTGAGCGAGGCGGAAGTGGCGGATGCGCTTAAGGGGGGTGGGATTAGCTGTGAGTAATTCATTGATTGTGGTGACCGGGACCGGGATTAGGACCGGTTCTTGGGAATAAGTTCAGTTTTGGAAGATGTGGTTTGGTGCTAATTCTGGTTGTAGATCAGGAGTTTGTGGGGTTTGTGAAGAGGAGGCAGGTGGATGAGATTGTTCAGGGGTATGGGGCTTAAGTTGGAAGAAGATAACGTGTAGATGAAGCCATGAAAGTACTGTATATTGAAGGCCCGATGTTGGGGTATCTACAATGAATATAAGCTGGCTAGGTTTGAAATGCTAAATGTCCCTTCCAACCATCTCCTTGTCTCCTTGTCTCCTTGACCACTCTACTCATCAGCCATTATAACCTCCTTCGCTTCGCGGCCCTGGCTTCATGCCCCCTCCTTCGATTTGCGCGCCCGGCTTCATATTCCTCAACAACAAAAGGCACATCAATTCGCAACCTCTCACAAGGTTCCCAAGTCCTATCCTTCACATCATCATACCCGATCCATTTGACCAAGTAATTCGTTATACCCTTGAATGTGCGACGCCCCAATATTTTCTCCACCTCCTGTATCTCACAAGCGTCGTTTCCCTCGTCCTCTTCTTTAACGCTGGTATCATCTGCTCTGCTGTTCCATTTTTCGAAAATATCCGGAACACTTTCAGCTAGTGAAGTTGCTCGTTGCCACGTCCAGTCTTTTTCAGCCGGATATCCTTCCCATTGAACCAGTATTTGAAGTCCCCCGGGTGTTTGTCGTTCAGCGACAAATCTCTCTACAACGTAGAGCGGTGAAGTATCCCCGCTGCTAGCCGAAGCTAAGTTGGGCGTTTGTTCATCTTCTTCTTCAACTTTGATCTCATCTTTGTCGCTATCGACCTCCAGATCTTCATGATCTTCTGCGTCGAAAAAAGATCCAGTTGAAGACCTCGTACTGTTCGCCTCGGTTATCTCCTCATTGAGCTGAAGAATGATTTCGTCGGATGTGGAAACAGAGGAACTTCTCGAGCGAGTAACGTCGTCTATTTCCGGGCTTTGAGAGGTGTTTGAGTAGACTTGGTCTGGCCTTCTCCGAGGTGGATCACGAGTGCGAGATGAACTGCCAGCACCTGTCGCACCTACACCAGAATATTGCCTAGGGTCTTCTAATGGATGGTACGTTTTGCTACGACGTTGTACCTTTACACGTGGTCGGTTTTCCTCCTCGTCCTCCCAACGTATTGCGCGTTTCTTCGACCTCAACATGTCTAGAATTCTGGAGTTTCCTCTTTTAAGCCTCAGAGGAGTTACACGAGCGGTTTGTGGTGCCTTGAACATTTGTAAGAGACCCAATGTCCATCGACGCCCCAAAGTGTGGGTAATGGAGGGGTCTTTGCAATGACAACTTCGATTTGGAAATCCTCTTACTAGGTTTCGTCTTGTCTTTCACTTCCTATTTTCGAAGATGCTCGTGTATACGATATCTCTGGAACTCTATTCCTGGACCCTCTGTTTCGTCGAAGATATGGAGGCGCTCGAGGCGTTGAGATGTCGCAATGTTGTAAGGAGAGATGCGATATTCCACCAGCCGGTGACGCTGACCCTCAATTGACGAAGGTTGCCGAGCTCTCTAGGACCCAGTTGCCAGACTCCAATGCGCCCTCCAATTAGAAGTGTGTGGTGCTCCAGGCCCACAGACGCTGTGAGGATGGGCTTTGTCCTGGCAACTAGACGTCTTGATTGTGTCCCTCCATGGTTTGTAGCTCCCAGTTTCCTCGAATTGTGGTAGCCAATGTTTGTATATCTTTAGTGTGACATTCCTTGATTCGTAGCAGACGTGGGGCAATGGGGGAGGAGGAGGGGTTTTGGAGTATAATTCGCCGTCTTTCCCAGATTTCGACAATGCGGGGTTGGAATTCTTCTTTTGCGGCAAGCTCGAAGATCTGTTGGCGTATTTCGTATGGCAGACTGAAGAATCTGGTTGGATGAGGCGTGGAGAGGCGCGATATCAGTTCAATGGTCGTGAGGTGTGTGCAACAGCTGCTGAAGGATGCGGGCGGTACTTGTTGAAGCTGTCTAATAAAAAGGGATGGCGGGGAAGCGCACGGACCATCTCAAGACATCTTGCGCCAACGCAACCTTTTCTTACTATTAATTGCACGCCAGGAAGAAACAAGAAACAACTATTTGATTGAGCAACAATTTCAGTATTGAGTTTACGGGAGCTATGGTAAGTATTTTCAGACAGAATGTATACCAGCCTGATGTTACTTGACCTAGCGAGATATCACTCCTTGAGCTGTTATGCTGCCTAGTAGCAGATGGCGAAATGAGGGAAAAGCTAGCTGTTGACGTGTTTGAATCATCTGGCTTACGCTCATTTGGAGCTCCATACTTGATAACTATCCTTTGCCATTATACATGTTTTGAGATTTGAGTTGAACGTTTCTTGTGTTTAATTGTTGCTGCATACTGAGTATATGCTCAGAAGAAAAAGGGCAATTGCGATATCATAGGCGCGTTTTCAAGCCCCAAAGTTTCAAGCGTAAGCCTCCACAGCCGCTCATCCAAATGTTTATCATAAGCAGACATCTTCACTCCCAAAACACCCGGAATCATTGGCTCCGTAGTCGCAGCTGCGCAATTCTCCAAGTACTTGCCGCCTCGGCCTTCCCACTCCCTCGAGACAGCAGCCAGCACGGTCGTTGCCGCTCCCTGCTCGGGACTCTTCATCCAATTCATCGCAAAAGCATTCGAAAAGAAGGATTCTTTCGCGGCCTCGGGCAAGTGTTGCTGCAGGTTCGTCCAGACACCACCGGGCATCAAGGCTAGGCCGTGGAGCCCCAGCGGACCATAATGCCGCTCTACAAAGTTGGACATGTAGATTAGCGCGAGCTTGCTCTGGGCGTAAGCTTTGTTTGGCTCGTATGCCCCGTCCTGTCGGAGGTTGAAATCCTCCAAATGGATCTCCCCAAAATGGTGACTCGCGCTCGAGACATTGATAAGTCGCGAGTTGAAATCTGGTGTGGACGCCTTGATCATGGCGCCTTTTAAGAGTTCAAAGAGCAGGAAGTGGCCTAGGTAGTTGGTTGCCAGCTGAAGCTCAAAGCCATCGACGGATTCTTCCCGCTTGCGGCCAAGCATGATGCCGGCGTTACAGATCAGAACGTTGAGCGTCGGGGACTTCTCCAGGAAAGAGGCAGCGGCATTACGGACGGAAGAGAGGGAGCTCATATCCATGAGAAGCAGCTCAACACGGCCTGGCTCGAGGAAAGAACTGCAAGCTGTTTGGCCTTTTTCGAGGGACCGGACGGCGAGGAAGACACGAGCTCCTGTCTTCGCAATCGCTTTTCCCGTCTCTAATCCAATTCCTGAAGAACTTCCAGTGATGAGGAAGACCTGAAGTTCTCATTTAGTATTTTGTGTTTGGTAGAAGATGGATGTTGGAAGTCCATGGCTTACTTTATCTTTCATTTTCCCTTCGAGGCCTTCATTCTTGATTATTTCCAAAGCGGTTGGTCGTTCATCACCTGGCCCAGCGGTCTTCCTGTGAACCTCGGCGTACTGAGACATCTTCTCTGAGATGTGAGTGACGTACTACAGGAGGGTTGGTAATTGACAATTGATAGCTGGTTTCAATAAAGAGAAGGTATAATCCAAACAACGGTATAAATGAAGTAGTAGGGTATTGCAAATGCAAAGTATATTCAGGGATGCTCTAGTCGGCTGAAGAAAGCAGTTTGAATCTGAACGACAGGACCTCTATAAAGGGGAAAACGAAAGCAATTTATCTCCTCCAGACCATCCACCATGAGATTCAATCATCGAAAGTCTCCGGATCTGCGGAAGGTTGTTGCTTCATAGGTGTCGAGGGATTGCCGTGAGTAGGTTTGGTTTCCTCATAAACCAGGCAATGAATATATGTTTGGATACCTAGTTTACACCGAATTATGCGAGTCCGAGTTTTGACGCAAATCTCGAGATCAGAATCTACCTCTTTCTTGCTGGGGGTACTTATCTATCTATAAAAACTGGCTTAATTCGAATCAGGGTTCACGGGTCTAGCTGTATAGCCTAGCCCGTGGCCTATACGCACGTTTGCTCGCTCCGTGGAGCTATGGAAAATGAACATGAAAAAACATTCCCCATTAATGGCAAGAACCCGCCAATTGTATCTAACCACACACGAACGCGCCTATGTGAAATGCGAATCTGTAGAGCCAGAATCCAATCAAGTCGAATTCTCGTAGGAAAGGAAGGAAAGGAAAGGAGAGGCTAGCCAGGCTAGAGTCAGAGATCAACACCAACCTCGGACTTCGGACTCGCTTACAGTAACCTTAAGTTTGCCTCATCTCATCTCATCTCACTACCAGCCTGCCCTGTGCCTCATCTTCGCTTTCCTCACTCTCTCTTTCCCCATCTCTACTTTCCACCCAAAACTCATACGTATCCTTTCATTTCCATTTCCATTTCCATTTCATCCCCCACCTAGTACCTAAAACCTCGAATTACATAACACGCCAGCCCCTAGCTCCACAGGGAGCCAAGGCACCCAGATGGAGTACCGTAAGCAAGGCCTCTAGTTGGTGGGCCCGTGGGATCGGGTTTTGGGTTTTGGGTCCCCAGGATTGCATTCGCCCCATCGCATCGTGCAAAATGAACAGAACAACCCGAATTAGGGGTTTTGGTTAAGGCAACCATATTATAAACTCTGATGAGGAGTGAGTTGAAACTTGGAATCCGAGGAGATGGATGGGAAAGGAAACTAATTTGTTCGCTCTCGGGTTGGGATTGCGATTGCGATTGGGATTGGGAATGGGATCGGGGAGAGAGAGGATGTAATGGAATGGAATTTTGGGATGTTGTGAGGTGAGGTGGATAAGGTAGGTAAGGTGGGAAGTGGAGTGGGTTGTACAGGTACTCCGCAATACCGTACCTAGAAATCCAGGCTTCAAGCTCGCTAAAACGCGGGGTGTTGGGAAAGGGGGGCCAAGTGGGTTGGTTAAGTTTTTCTTTCTCTAAATGTGCCTGTTGTAGATATACGTACATTTGGGTAACACTACAATTTTATTACCGCATTTTAAGGGAGCCCGTTATTATCACTAAATGGTTCATATGAGCTTGGCTCTAATTTATTAATTATACTTGGAGGCTTCTGTACATCTTGTACTATAGAAGGATTAGACCTAAGTAAGCAGAGAAACAGCAAAAAGCTGTGAAGATACTGTTATACGTGTTTTGTTGATGGTTTCAACTTAGTTGGATGTGGGAGGGGGGAGTGTACTAAAGTACTTGAAGGAACTTACAAGGCTGGCTTTTTAAGAAGGAAAGCACCTGATATGATCACATGAAGATGCTATAGTAAGTAGAGCGCAAGGGGTCAACCATTACCATTGCCGTCATTTATCATTATAAATCATTCCGTCGTAAACCATTCCATAACACCTTAACTCCTCGCCCAATTCTGAAATGTTTTCTCCCATGCATCTACATGACATTCCGCGGATCCAAACTGTCAATGTCCGCACTCTTCGCCGCACCTTCAAACACAAACTCACTAACCAGCTTCCCCGTCGCACAGCTATTCTGAATCCCCCAACACGTATGCCCGCTCGCTAGTATCAGCCCCTTTATTCCCGTTTCGCCGATAATAGGACCACCGCCACTGGAAACAAGAGGGAGGTAGCAGGCTTGTTTCGCAAGCACTTTTCCGGCTCTGAGCGTGGGGGAGATGGAGGAAATGTAGGCCTGAATGTCGTCACAGCTGGATTCGTCACACACTACGAGGTCAGAGGTGGCGGGGAGGGGGATGCGTTCGTCGCCTTCGCCTATCCCTCACTGTTAGCATATTACCACCAACCAAGAAAAGGGGACATACCACAAGCGTAAACAGTCCCATCAGGCCTAGCATACATCTCCGGATTAACACTCTTTCCGTGTCTTCTTTTGTTCTTCTGCCCGGGCACCGCAAAGTCTTTTGGCAGCTCGATTTCAGTAAATACTGCATACGGACTCACATCCGCCTCGATAACCACACTATGCGCGCGTAGCGCATCGATTGGTGCATCTGGGAAGATTTTGCGTGACCAGGGACCTGCAGCTAGTATTACATCTGTAGCATCCAGCCTTGTTGCTTCTTTGGTTTCTTTGTCCGTATACACCACGCCTTTTACGCCATGGCCTGTATAATCGATTTCCGTCACAGAGCCAAAGACGATTTTCGCTCCAGCAGTTTGGGCGAGATCCGCCATGGAGGTCGTGAAGAGGAATGGGTGTACTTGTGCTGTTGTATTGGGGGTTCCCATTTCGGTGTAACTGCGTATGGAAGAACGATCAAACCAGTCCAACTCCGCAGGTATCTCGGCGCCTATAGTTTCCCCCTGCTTGATATGTGTTTTGGGAAGCTTTTTCCATTTCTCCTTTCCTTCAATGGCCTCCTCTCCATTCTCACTACCCGAGAGTTTTTTGCCCTTGGCATCTATGGAACCACAATGCACAGCTCTATATCCCCATCGTTTCGCGCCATCATGTTCCTTTGCAAGTTCGGCGTGGAGTCGGTAGGATAAAGGCACGATGCAGGCGGGATATGCCCAGAGTGCTAGCAAACCGCCTGCTTTTCCCGAAGCGCCGGATGCGATGGATGTGGCTTCGAGGATGGTGATGCTGTGGAGTGAGGAATTGAAGGCGGGGTGGCGGGTGAGGAAGTAGGCGCTGGTGCAGCCGATGATTCCTCCTCCTATTCTTCATCAGCTTCTTTCCGGCATATACATTTATCTTCTGGAGATCAAGAGTTGGGAATTGGTACCTATAATTACAATATTCCGTGGTTCTGAGGCCATTGTTGAGGTGCGACGAAGTGCAGTGCTGATGGAGAGCTGCATATGCGGGATACTATAATAAAGCTTGGATAAAATGTTTTGTTTTACGGAGTACAGTACGGAGGCATAAATGCATAAATAATTATTCCGCCCCTCATTGCGTCATTGTTATTCTTCCGATTAGTCTTCTGCTCTTATCGATAAGGAATCTAACCTAATTCAAGCAAGTGCTTGGCTCGGCATACCTTATCGTTGGAACAGCTCACTTACGGCCGATCCAGATGCCGAGGCCTAGAACATCGCTGCTTTGAAATTGTTTGAAACCATTGATCAAGTACAAAACAAACGATCCGGCATCTACAACTACTCGCGTTTCCACTTCATCTGATATTTTCTGCAGATACTTAAGAGAAGAGCAATTCCATGCAAGCTCTGCCTAGAAGTATATTCCGGACACAATTCCCCAGTACACGTATCATATCAACTGCTTTCAAAAGCACATCATTCCACAACACCAGATATAATATCGCAACAAGAACCATGGCTTCTGCTACCAGCTTCTATGATTTTAAGCCGCTTGATAGTATGTATACCCTCTTGCATAACTCATCTTACCTTACCTCTGCTTGCTTGTCTTTGTCTTTCTCTTTCTCTTTTCTCCTGTATAGATAGCTTCTAGTTACCTGATCATCCCACCACGATTTCCCGAAGCTCCCGTACTGTGCCTTATGTACGCCATCATCATCATCATAATAATCACATGCTAACACAAATACCTCAACAGAGAAAGGCCAACCAGTTCCATTGGAAACATACAAAGACAAAGTCCTCCTGATCGTGAACACAGCCTCGAAATGCGGTTTCACGCCCCAATACGAGGGTTTAGAGAAGTTGTATAAGTCTGTCAAGGAGAAACATGGTTCGTTCTCTCTCTCCCCTCTTCCCTTCCCAACCCAACCCATTCCACTCTTTGCTTATTGCTCCCTCTGACACGAAACCACTTTTCACAGGCGACGATTTCGAAATCCTCGGCTTCCCCTGCAACCAATTCGGCGGCCAAGAACCCGGCTCAGACGAGGAAATCCAATCCTTCTGCCAGCTCAACTACGGCGTCTCCTTCCCCATCATGGGCAAGACGGACGTCAACGGCGACAAAGCAAACCCGCTATTCGAATGGCTCAAGGAGGAGAAGCCGGGCATCATGGGTTTGAAGCGCGTCAAGTGGAACTTTGAGAAGTGGTTGATTGGCAAGGATGGCAAGGTTAAGGGACGCTGGGCTAGTACTACCAAGCCAGAGAGTTTGGAGAAGTCGATTGAGGCTGAATTGGGGACGGCGACGGCGGCAGCGACGACGGGGGAGGCGAAGGGAGAGGTTAAGGCTGACTAGTAAAGTAGGGATAGGATGGGATAGGATGGGATGAATATGTAGGATTCCGGCTTGGTACTAGTGAAAGGAGGTTTAGATATAAACAAAACAACTCATCTTCCAACACTGCAATACCCCATCAATCAATAAATCAACAAAACAGAAAGTCTAGCTATTATCTAACCATCTTCTCCGTACCCCTACAATATCAATTCACCCCAAACCCACCATATACCTACTTC
>QGMG01001006.1:0-13776 GCA_007825325.1 Lachnellula cervina
CTTCGTACGCCGCGAGCGTGAAACCGAACTGTGGACTCGAGCGCAGGATGCGTGCTGGGCCGCCTTTGAAGAAGGCTTTGAAGCCCTCTTCTTTCATGATGGTGGTCGCGCAATGGCGGAGACTGGTGTACGAGGACTCGCCCTTGCGGGCTTCGACCTGGAGACGGGTTTTGATGACGTCGCATGGTGTTGTTAGGTACGCTGCTGGCATTCCCGCAATAGCACCAGCGGTGAGTAATTGCACGACGCCGAGTTTCTTGGTTTGTGATTCCCCAAAGTAGTCGCGTTTTAGATGGTTGTAGGTGGGGAAGTAGATGGCGGAGAAGGGGACATCGCGGAGGAGGCAGGCCGAGGCGCCTTTGTAGAGACCTACTAGACCGAGGTTTTTTACTATCCACATGGCGGAGCGGCGGGGGACGTCGGTGACGGATTTGGCGACTTCTCCTTGGACTTGTAAACGGATTTTGACAATTTCGAGGGGGTTGGTAAAGACCTTGAAAGTGTTAGTATGAGAAATAGGGTTGAAGAGCTACATGGAGCGAAGCTGGGGAAACATACAACTTGACACGCACCAGCAGTACCACCTGCTAATATCTCATGCGGAATCCAAATCTTTCCATTCTTATCCGAGAAGCGCCCTCGTACCAGATCATTGACAGTCAACTTAATAGCTTTCTCTGGCGCTACACCAATGAGTTGCGGCAAGACACCCGAGTACAGCCCAGTGAAACCTTCATTACGAATGACTTTCTTGGCGCAGTCGAGTGAGTTCTTGTACATCATTGACCCCGGGCGTGCAGAGCGTTGGTTCTGCAGTCTCGTTTTGACCAAATCGATAGGATACACCACAAAAGCACCGAACGCACCAGCCAAAGAACCCAGCGCAAAATGGTGTACTGATTCGAGGATTGAGCGCAGGGCTTTCTGGGTGGTTGTCTTTGCTTTCTGCGCTCCAGCAGAGGCGGCTCCGAAAGCATTGTATAGCGGGTCGCGCCATGAGGCGTCGAGGACTTTGGAGAAATCGCGGAGGCCAAGACGGCCTGAGGGTTCGTCGAGACCGGCAAAGTGGAAGAGAATATCTGCTTCCATGGGCGTAAAGAGGGAGAAGCGGGTTATGCGCGCGGCTTCGTTGAGGAATTCTGTTCTGGTAATCTTGCCATCGTCGCTTTGCGCTGTAGCTTGCCGGATGATCAACTCCACAAGGTCCATTTCCCGAATCATGTTCTGGAAGGCGCGAACATTGGCGTAGGAGATCTTGGTACCTGTCGATATGTTGCAGAGGGTATGTAGGTTCTCCAACAGATGGTCTGAAAGCTTGTGTTTGGCCGTCTCAAGGATAATACGCTGGAAGTCCTCGGGCTCAATAAATCCATCGCCATCTTTGTCAAAGTAATGGAAAGCCTGTCGTATCCTCTCTCCCTGCAGCCCTCTCAGCATCTGCGAGAACTGCGGGTACGTAAGATCATGTCTGCGCTTCTTCCCCCCACTATACAAAGTCGCCCACTCGCAATTCCAGTCAAACGGTATACTATCCGGACTCTTATTCAGCTCATAAAGCTTCTTTAAATCTTCGTACTTGACGAAACCAGTATTATCGACATCGAAAAGCCGAAAGGCAATCTCGTACTCTGCATCGGGTTTCGCAAGGAGGTTTTCAAAGGTACTCCAGTCCGGGAGACTGATCTTGCCCGTCTTCTTCCTGTCGGCGACTCTGAAGAGGATGCCATATTGTTCGCGCTTGATTTTATGCTGTTGGTTTATGAGTCAATTACTGTCCTCCATTCGAGCTAGGTTGTACAGTAGGGAAAAAAAGTAAGAGTAAGAGTAACAGTAAAAATAAGGAACAGATACAAAAGCAGAGGCACTCACGTAATCCTCCCCCACCGGCGCAACAGCATTAACAAACTCCTCCTCGCCCATAAACAGCTCCCCACTCTCCTCATCCCTCCTCGCGTTCTTCTCAAACGTCGCTTTGCTCTGCGCCGACATCTGCACCTCGTCCACGACCTCGGTCCCCAACAACGACTCCTTCACCACCTCCTTCGCCTTGATAAGATCCGGCATCGTGTCCTGTCCTATCCTGTGCTATCCCTACTTCCCAATTGCAGTTCGCGTTGGCGTCTGACTCTGTTCCTTTCCTCCGGTTTTTTGTCGTGCAATGCTGAATGCAATCCGTCCTTCCTTCCTGGAGAATGGGGGTTTCGAGTCGTTGTATGTTGTTTTCCACGGCAAAGAAAGAAATGCAATGCAATGAAAATAGAAAAGAATAAATAACGAATACACGTCCACGTCCTAAAAGAATGAATGGCAACGGGGATTGACGGCCCTAAGATAGTATAGCGATTCGGCAGGGAAGCTTGGTCCTCGTTGTTTTCTAGCTCCGTCAGCGTTCGGGGGAGGGGACGAGAGCTATTTTTTGTTTTTCGCTGCAACGGACGGAGACTGAGAGACTTGCGCCCGTCCGGATTTATGTTTGCGCGCGAGAGGAAGAGGAAGCTTTCCGCGTGCGTGTTGTCTTTTGGTGGCTGTGATTGGCTAGAAATGAGATGCGACGGGAGGAAGATTATCCGGATCCGAGCTACTTGGACAGGAACAGGGTACCTTTCTTTTCCACCCACCAGGTCAGGTCAACAAGGCCACGTGAGGATAAATATATCCAGAGAGCGAAGTTACTGACTTGGGTGAGAATGATCTTCCAAGATGATTTATATCAACTGATGAGATGGAGTGGAAAAGAAAACTTGCGGGAACAAACGGGACTTGTTGGATAGTGGATTGCATCCCACATCTTCTGTTAGTGGGTGGGGGTGGGAATGTCCGATCGATCAATTATTCAGTCACCTCGATCGTGCACCATTCTCATTAATTGATAGAAGTATCATTCTTTCCTTACGTCTACTTCTAATTTTACTTCTCATGAATACCCTTCCATACACCCTGACGCCATATCATAAAGGAAAATAACAGCCACTGAGCATCTGTGAATAGACGCAAAAACAATGCATTACAAAGCCCCCATTTTATTATTATGCACCTCAAGCCAAGTCGACCTCGATTATAGACGGCTGAGGTAGGAGTATGTTCGTGGTCTCGTGGTATCGTGAGGTATCGTTACGCTAAGGTAGAAAAGCAGAAGTCGGTGTGTCGGTGTCGGGCCGAGACTGAGGGGCCGCTTGAAAGAAGAAAGGATGCAGCGAAGAACAAAGCATAGCCGTATGCAACGCCGCCAATAATGGGGGAAAGCAGCGCCATCTATTGATTTTGGGGGTAATGTGGTGAGGATCCAAATGTCATCGATAGGAAGCACCATATCGACCGTCAATGAGACCACCATTATCGACAAATCTGGTCCAATAATATACAGAGAATGGAAGTATCCGATGTAGTTGGGTATGAAGTATTGGAGCCAGCCTAGCCCTTGACTTGCACCATGCGCTTGAAGGAATCTCGCGTTTCAAAAGGCATCTGAGCAGCAACATCCTCAAGGGATGGGAGCGACGGTCGAAAGTTGGAGATCTGGATTGATGGAAGAACGAAGCCCTTCTCCATCTCATTCTTGACGAATGTTGACGCTTTTTTGTACCGACGATCCGAGTATTTTTCAAAGACGGCAGCATGGTGCTTCAGAGGATGCTCACAACATTCCATCATCATTGATACCAAGGGTCTCAGTTGACCCCAAGTGTACCCGGAGTAGTAGATATGTGCAGGAGTCTACATTATGAATCAGCTTTTGGTCATCAGTTTAAAAGCGGAATAACTTACCCAGTCACCCTTCTTTAACATCCAACGAGAAAAGCAGTGAGCACCGGCAGCAATATAGCTGGGAGGGCTTCCTACGAATCGCTCATCCATAACAGTCACTTCAAGGAAGTACTTCGCAAGGGTTCTAGTCTCCAAATCATACTCATCCGCCTTGCTTATGCGTCTCAGGAAGCTCATAGGTCCAGGCCATCCAAGTTCGAACGAAAGCATACTAAGCATAAAGCGTTCTGCCTTGAGGATCTCATCTACCGTGTAACCGCCGTCGACCATGTACACAATCTCGTTGACAGATGGGCAGTTGATCTCCTCGTATTTGGCAGCAACGAAGATAGCTGTAGCACCGACTAACTGAAGTTTGCCGAGGGAGACGATTTTGCATGAGAGAAATCGATCGATATAGTTGACGCAGAGGAAGAGGGTCTCGGGGAGGAGGGAGAAGCGGTGATGAACTTGGATCAGCCAATCCATAAGGACAGACCGCATCGACCACTGAATCTCAGCCTGGTTATCCATGTAGTGTGCATTAGGGAGCATCTTGATCTATGAGTCAATTTTGGTTAGCAACAGAGTGGAGAAGGGTAAACACGGCAGGGGTGAGGTAAACAATGGCCATGCAACCGGCCACATGGTCACCTACTAGGCCGCAGGACGCGTTGTGGTCCCCGAATGGATGCAAGGAAAGTATAGAGACTTACCTCAAGCTCTCGCATGTAAGCAAAGATCTCATCTCCGTACTCAGTCACCATGCTAGTATCCCATTCGTCTTCTTCAATGTCTTCCTGTGTGCGAGTGCTCAAGAAGACCTCCGTAGCAGCAGCAATCTCCTTCTTTGCCTTATTAGTGACTTTGGGAAAGAGAACCGTAGTTGCGCCTCCAGTGGTGTTGTCGCCCTTTGATCGATAGGAATGTGCTGTAGTATATCCCTGCTCGTCATAGACCTCTTCCTCTTCATCCTCCCAATATTCTTCTGGCTCGGATACATATGGCGCTGGTATCTGTCTATGCTGTCTATCCAGTATCTCTTCTGCAGCGTGAACAGGTCCTTCATCTTTCCCCTGATTTACCATTCTGTCATATGACTCGTATGCATCGCCAGATGTGGTAGCTGGATCATCTCTTGCATTCTCGTAGATCGCCTCTGTCGGACTGCACTTGTCGGATTCTGGTGGTGGCTGGGCATCGAAGTACTTGCTCTGAGTCTTGCGAAGGACCGGCTGCGGGTCTGCTTTAAGCTGTGGTTGGCTTTTATGATGGCGAGGTTCAAGTGCTTGGTGGACAGGAGGAATAGGGGCTAAATCGGGTCTCGTGTTTATATTGACGGGGGGTTTCGTTTGTTCTTCATTCTCTGCATTGGAATCCTTGTAGATGGCTGTGAGTTTCTTCGATTGCGTGCGCTTGATGGCTGGTAGTTGTGGATTTTGTTGCCGTGGCTCTGCTAGTGGTGCCTTGGATGCAGCAGGTACTGAAACTGGTTCGGACGTAGTCGACGAGGTGATGTTCAATGGGCCTTTGATTGGTGCGGCATTAAGAGGCCTTTGGGCAGGTCGAAGCAATGCTGCGGGCTTGTCTTGTTGCACAAGCGGCTTGACGAAGTCCGAGTGACCTGATTTCCCCGGCAGGACAGAATCATCATGAATTGTAGCCAGGCTCTTCGCTGTATTGCTCACATCTCCAAAGGCAGTTCTCTTGGCCGCAGCCTTGAGACCCCCTACCGCAAGCATGTTGGAGAGTGTACCGGTCGACTTGTGGCGCTGGTGAAGTGTCTGTTTGGAGGAAGGAGCAATATTCTCATCGCCTTGAGTACGAAGAGCTCGCACGGGACGTTGTGGCTATTGAATCAATTATATGTCAGCTTGTGGTATAAGGCAAATCAATTTGCGAAGGAAATGAAGTTGTCAAGGCAATCTTGAGGAAAGGGGCAGATGTAAGCCGCCTGAGTGGAGTGAGGGAAGGCGTGAATAACAAAACATACTCGTGCGTCCATGGTTTGGTAGTAGCTATGCAAATATATTTTTGGAAGTGAGTTGCCAAAGCTACTGCCACTATGCTATGCAATTATTTCCTAACTGTCTGTTGAATGCAAAGCAATGCTCGAAGTTTGGTGTGCAAAATTATCGCGTCCCAAAATTCATAAAAGGAGATCGAGTAGGTTGGCGTAGGAGGGCGTGTCGAGATAACAGGATTGGCGGGTGCTTCTGGCGATGCAATGGTGCTCGAGTAGAGTTGCAAATGGAAGTCAATGCGAATCCATGAGGAGGAGATGAAGAGGAGGATGGAGGAAGGAGGAGGTGGAGGTGGGCAAACTGAGATGTGAAGAGAATATCGCGATATGTTTGGGTCAGCTCGGACTTGATACTACGAAATGTAAACAGAGGTAATCCCTGTCAACGCTAAGCTTGAATAGGTCGATCTGTCACAGCAACAACAATGGCAACGACCTTTCGCTTAATTCACGTCTTGGTGAACGGAACTTTGAACTTCACTGCATAACAAGTGTCTTGTTGGGTCGCCCATTGTTTCACCTGGAGACGGAGAATGGCAAGGGGCAGGGGCATAGGATGACTCTCAATTGTGGACAAGCCATCTCAAGTAGGGAGCTAAAAAAACACCCCCTAGAACTTCACGTTTAATAACAAACATGTTGATTGAATCTTGTTATTATCATGCCATGTTATTTGCCCTCTGGAATGTAGAGCCAGCCTTTTTCATGGGCTGAAGTTGCTCTTTCAGATCATGGAATCATATGGAATCAAACTTCAAAACAGAGAGGTAGATAATACTCTTTCCCTAATAAGTCCTCCTTGATAGGTACGTTCAATGTTTACATCATCCTTTAGTAAATCGAATAAGTTGGTCACGGACGAAATTCATAGGATATGCCATTCCAACTAAAGTGGACAGCGTGAAAGGCTTTATCTGTATTAATCATTCACAGCTGGTAGGTAATAGAAGTATCCCTTGAACATACAATTCTGACTGCAGTCTTCCCGGACGCTTCTGTAACGATCGAAAAAAGTGATATATCCACGGATATTTGATTCAATTCAGTGATTGAAAGTAGCTTTATAAGCTGAAGTGCTACCTTCGAAACTGGATTTCCACCTAGAATCAATACTGCCATTCTTGACAGAGATCCTAAAAGGGTTGTTGTCCTAAGTGAAAGAAGTTTTATAGCTCTCATCAGATCAAGATACGCATGTTAATAGACGTCTCAAAAATACTTCAAATTACTGTCTCCTTCTCATGAAAGATCAAAAGAACCTAAACTGGTGATACTCTTAGTCCACTGATCTCTAAAGTTTCATCACTCGATAGTTGATCCCGACATGTCAGGAAGAACTCTACGTAGGACGACGGAATAAATTCTTTTACGAAACAATAGGACAAACTATCTTTAACCTTTGAAAACTACTATACAGTTCGGAAACTTATGCATATATGACTGATTCCCTTGGAGCAAACAATCATCCTCATTATGTGGTGTGCTGGCAAAAAGTGGTTTCGCTGAAATCATGCTAGGAGAAAGAAAAAGCGGCACTGATTTCAAATGCGCCAGGCGGTTGCAATTTGAAGATAATGATTGCCGCTTTTCGCGTCCCACCGCGGCCCACATTTGTTGACCCCTACCGGGCTTAACTAATTTGGTTTGTAATTGCTAGCAATGCAGTTTTCGATAGTTGGGGAATTAATGTTTCTACTATAGCGAGATGTTACTTGATTCCATGCAATGGGAACATAAAGTAATGCACATGGGAAGCTTGTGTTACGAGTAGTGTCACTTGTCAAATCAATGCGCTTCCTACGTCATGCTTACTAATAGGCTGCGCGTTACTCTCGACGCGTAGAAAAAGCCCAAAATAACATCTGAAACTTACAACTCATGTTTCATAAAATTCTATATCGTAAAAAACAGCATTATGGTGATTTATACTTATATCTAATGCTTGATGTATTTTCAAGTGAGATGCGACAACTCCTGGTGCAGCCATGGGGGAAAGTTCTCGAATCGGTCAAAACATGAGATTCGCCCCTCAAAATCGCGCTAAGAACACAAAGTCACCTGATCAAACTCCAATCACCAGAAACCTTTATTGCATCCTCATTTCAATGGCAATCATCATATATATCTTGAATCTGATTTTTCCGACAAGATTTAACTCCTTCTCATCTTTTCCCTCCTCTTCTCCTCCGATCAAGTGATTGGAAACTTAGCCGCTCGGAAGACGGCTTTGTCTAGAAGCTTCAGCGAAAGCGAACCCCCGAGCAAAGTGCCACGCATTAGAGCCTTGACTTGCTTAATCAATGGTTAATAATGCCTCCCCACCACTTCCCAAAGTGTGTCTCCTGGGAGCAGCGTTTCTTTCCGTGATTGGCTGCCAATGTTACGATCTCTACCTTTGTTCCTGGAAGGTCTACTCATGCCCTTCTGATTTGCCAGGCCTTTGGGATCTCACAACCGACGTTTGCGCTTATGGCGCAGACACCTGCACATGTCCTGCCTTCCTATCAATCAGCACGTAATCAACATGGCCATGGCCATGGCCCTGTGAAGGAACGGCGTGACCCGTGTCTGTGAACTTGTCTTTGTTTACGGGGTCGCATGCGATCGGATGAAGTCTCCATGTGAAGGAGCTCGAGCTCGAGCTCGAGGCCTGCGGTCTGTCGGCCAGGTGCTGTTCGGGATTGACAAATCTTTGAAAGGCCATTGGGTCGTCGTCATCAACACCAACTCTGCCTGCGACAGGAGTTGAGACTTTCCACCAAAGGTATATCTTTCAGGATTCTCAAAATGCCAGATTCTGTTTGGGTTATGTAGAGAAAATGTAAAAGACAATACCGTCCTTTGTGCTGCCATATCAATGACCGCTTTTTGCGCACTCAATTGTGCGGGCGGCGGCGAATTAACAGCTTCTTTGGCAGCTGCACGACAAACAACATCGCATACTAAAGCTGCACTGTGTAGATCCAACCAGTCATTCCAGTGCAGAAGCACCTGCATCCTGGCCTCGATTTGGCCATTCCCGGCGCCATCTATCGTCAGAAGGTTGGATTTGCCGTAAACCCCTCCAACTCTAAGCATAAATGGCACTTGAAACTGGCCGCCAGCGCATACCAGCATCCTAGGGGCGCAATCAATATTACAATTGCTACACCGACACCTTGCCTTGGCTTGCCTTGACCCAAGTTAAGATAGACTTGGCGGTTGTTTGAAGAACCATGGACCACAGGATACAATAACATAGAATACACGCGCTGCAGTCCAAAAGCCACACTCAGGCCGTCAACCGATTGATTGTTTTGGAGCTGTACATGTCCATGTCCATGCCATGTTACACTCGTGATCGTCCAATTATCCCTGCCTCAGACGGATGGCGCATGTTATCATTGGCTGGCTGGCTGGCTCTGACTTGATCAAGCATTTGGCCACTGCGTCTAGCAAAACCGGAGACCAGCCAGTTGACGACTTCAGTCGCATGCGCTCGGAGACCCTGACGACCTGCCTCCCATAAACAAAGATGCAGCTACTGATAATCCAAAGCCTCCGTTTGTGTGTGTGGATGTTTCCAGACAAAGCTACATCATGTACGAGTTACGTGTGCTTGTCGATAGGAGCAGGAGGAGGAGCAGATACCCCCCTCTCTCTCCGAGAACGGGCTGAGCGGGAAGGGAAAGAGACTCGAACGAGTGAGCATTTCCACAAGAAATGTCTCAATTCTTGGGGCGTGACTTGGGAATGTATAATTTGGATAAGAGAAAAGTATCACGGAGCAGGTATTTCTGGGCTGTGCTCTTTGCTGCAACTGCGAAACCTCTTGATATCAAGAAAAGACGAGGATCGTAGCACTGTGCATCCATCAAAGCGGGCAATGACAGGCAAGCATGCGGAGTGCAATCGAGGACTTTGAGAACAATAGAGAGAGTAGTAAAGACTAGCTTCTGGTGTGGAATGTTATATTAGTAGTAGTAGATTTTATGTACCTAGACAAGTGAAAAGAAGACCTGGCTAAAATATGTACTTATTCAGTTATGTCGTTTTATGAAATGTGAGTAGTTCTAATAATTTAGTTCTAACCCACCTCAGAGACAGCTTGCCGACTCGTAACCTTACTCCTCTCTTCCAAGACC
Source organism: Lachnellula cervina (assembly GCA_007825325.1). Taxonomy (NCBI): domain Eukaryota; kingdom Fungi; phylum Ascomycota; class Leotiomycetes; order Helotiales; family Lachnaceae; genus Lachnellula; species Lachnellula cervina. The sequence continues at coordinate 9,892 of QGMG01001006.1, forward strand.
ACACCAAAGGGCATCACAACGACAAAAAACAAGACTTGGTAAGTCTCGAATCCATCCATCGGCCGTTCGCACATCCATTCAAGCCATCATCGCCTTGAATCTCCCAAGAAATCCCCATCTTCTAACCTCTCTGCGTCGCAGCACTTTCGGCACACCAATTCCAACGGACGACGACTCCAAATGCCTCGATAGGCCTCACAACGGCATTCATTTTGATCACCAGTAAGTTCCCAGTCATACTTGATGTTATGCGATCAAGCAAAAACACCAGTTTTGATCCTATCTCTCTGCTGGCGGTGCCTTCTCTTCCCCTTGACCTCCGTCGGCCAAGAAGCGCCCACACACCGTTGAGCAGTTCGCAATTCCATCAACACTCCATCCCTTCTATCATTTCGCTCTCTAATATCATTATCGAACACACAAAGATCAATACTGACACTCTGAAACTTCTAGATCGCAAGATAGCAGCACCTTCGGTGTCTTTCCCATCCATCCGCCTACTTGCGACAACCGTCTCATCCGTCCAACACGCAACCCCAGTATTGACCGACAACACACATCACTTGGGATTAAGTGCCATCAATCGACAGAGAAGTACTGCTGCAGCAGTGGCATGGAATTGTCCAGTCTTCTCTCCGGCCCCGTATCGTCAAACGCACAAAATCAACTTCACGACGCTGTTGCTTCTCGCTCGCATTCGTACCCAACCCGGCACACAATGACAGGCATGGATGCGCGCACTGGAGCCCAGAGAATGGCTACACCACCCGCGACATATGCCAACGGTCAATCCAACTCTACGACTCCACACAATACGAATATGTCCCCATTCGGGAGTCCAACGCCCAAGAGTGTCGCATTCGAACTCCTCTTTCCCGAATCTCCTCAATATCGCGCGCGCCTCCCTATGCGGGTGCAGATATTCCCTCATGATACCACTGATTCGATTGTCACTACAGTCAAGAACTTCTATGGTCTTTATGCTCCTCCTGGCGGTGCCAAAGGAGTCAGTTTCGAGGATGAACAGGGCAACACTCTGATCGCTCGGTACGAAAATCTTCGAAACAACATGACTGTTTATGTCAGAGTCATTGATGAACCATCACCACCTCCAGGTGCTTATGGTCCATCTTCCTATCATTCGGGGTCGCCTGTTCTGCAGCAGGCCTTTTATCCCGGCGATGGCCACCACATGCCCCCTCCACAGCCCGCCCAGGCTCTCAGCTACGGGCAACCGCTATCTAGACCTACATCGAGAACTTCTCGTAAGCGCAGTACATCTCCGAACAATCGTGGTCGTCGGAGTGTTTCTGCAAGCACGAATCTGCCGCCGATGAAGAAGAGTGTCTCGCGGTCGGGCTTCAAAAGCCGGGGGTCAAGCGCCCACGGTAGCTTCGCAGACAACCACAGCGATGGCATGAATGGGTACAGCAGTGGAGATGGAGCTCCTGGTTCTGTATCCAGCAGAACCAAGAGTGAACACCTGGGCAATACCGAGATTAGTTTGGACAATATTGTGGAAGGTGGGCGTCGCAAGAGAGCCAAGTTTGAGAGTTCCGTAAGTTTTCCACACAATTCACTTCTCTTATTCATCTGAAGTATCGCCTAACATCTGATACTCAGGAACTACCATTATTTGCGCCACCACAAATGCCTGCTGCAACCTCAAACTCCTCCGTTTCCCCAGCACGTCGAATGGAGCATCAGAGGGCTTCCTTCCCTTTCACACACCCTGCGCAGCATCCCTTCTCGAATCCACAATCTATGCACTCTCCTCAAAGCTATAGCAACGGCTTTGGGCAGCCGGGCATATACTCTACACCTGCTGCTCAAAGCCGTCGCACTCGCGGGGCCGTGGGATATCCAGGACGACAATCTCTCGGGGCGACGCCAACTGGCAACAGCTCCGGAATACTTCCTACACCCGACCCAACAGTAGGCAGCTGCATGTCAGAGGAGGATAAAGATGTTGCTTTGCAACTGATGAGACTGGGTGAAATGTCAAACATTTCTCACGGTCGCACATCTGCTTCTACGCTGGATGATACGTTTAGCGGACGAGCCGACGCTGCTTCTTCCACTGGTGCTACAAGTGATGATGAGAGTGAGAGTGAGGACGAGCTCCCACCTGCTCGCCGACAGAAGCGCGAGATAAGCCCAATTCTGCCTCCGGGTCATATCAAGAAATCCCGTCTTCGTCTAGACGACATCTTGCCAAGTCAAGATAGCACAGAGCCAAGCGGAGACGAGGCTGATTACGAATTCACACCCGGCAATCAGGATGTGGTTATGGAAGATACCAAGATTCCAAAGTCAAAGAGCCTGCCATCACTCATGGGGAAGCCTCGCGCCAGTGCATCTGGAGCCAAGGTTAACAAGTCCAGCAAGCCAAAGACACAGCGCCCTGGGCAGATTGTCAAATCCAAGAAATCTGTCAGCGCTCCTGGTAGCGCAAAACCCATCTCTCCTACCTCGCTCCCCTCCCAGTCCCGGAAGACATCCAATGCTTCCAACCTGAACTTCCAGCATCAGCTTGGTGAGGACGAGGAAGATCTCTCTTCCAAACCCCGTTGCCAACGATGCCGAAAGAGCAAAAAGGGGTGCGATCGCCAACGCCCATGCCAGCGCTGCAAAGATGCTGGCCTCAGCGCCGACCAGTGCGTCAGCGAGGATGAAGGCAATGGTCGCAAAGGCCGCTATGGACGCCATATGGGCGTTCCCGTGAAGAAGGACGAAAATGGTGTTGACATTGATGTGGTCCCCAGCATCCTCGCAGGGGGGCAAGGTAGCCTGGATAAGAGCAAAAAGAGAAAGCGGTAGCGGAACAACATTTACATACGGCATCGGCAATAAACGAAATACTTCCTACGTGTATCAACGGATTTTCTCCTTGGCCCGGCCTATACATTTCCCTACCTCTCGGTACAACTTATCAAAAATGCACTTCCTCATACACATCTACATCCTCAGCGTCTGTCGGTATGCTTTGGTACAATATGTTCTACGGCGTTCATGTTTTTGCTTTACAGTGCGTTTTTCCTTGATGTAATTGGTTTGGGATGGTATGGAGCGGCTTGGGTGGTGTTAAAACTTTGGCTTACCTTTTTCTGTCTATGTGCGGAAAAGACACACTCCTTTTTATGAATGATGGATCGATACGATTTTCTTTTTCCTGTGTCTCTTGTCAACGCTTTGCGCTTGCGGTTTGGTTGAATATTGTTTCCGCTGCTGCCAGTACTGGATCTCGGCTTATGGTGCTTGTGGGGTTTAATTGTGGATGAGAAGACGGGGATGTTGTATTCGATGGTGATGGCTGTGGTCTGTGGTACATGCATGCGCGCTCTGCTCTTGGGATCAATCTGAATTTCGGGGGTCTGGGTTTGGGTCTGGGTCTGGGTTGGTGGATGGGGAAGGGGGGAAAGGAAAGGAAAAGGGGAAAGGTTGATGTTTAATCAAATCATGAACAAACACACACAATCCAACAATATATACACACTGCGCTGCAAGAAAAAAAACACATAACGCAATGCAACTTCACCACATCCGTGCTAAATTGTTCGATGGACGGAAGCAAGTATACTTGTGCGGATCCACGGCTTGTTTTCATTTTCATTTTCGTTTTCGGTTTCGTTTTCGTTTTCGGTTTCGTTATATCATCTCACACCAGTCAGTCAGTATACTCAGCCTATCCAAATTTCCAAAATCTAGCAACCCATCTCTCAACACACACATCATCTCCTAAAAACCCGTTCCGTAAATAGCATAGCCCAAACAAATCCCACTTTAGGGCTGAGCTGACACGGCACGAAGCGTGGCGTGGGGTGGCGAGAAGAGGCGAGAAGAGACATGTCGTTGAGAATAAACTTTGAGGACTAGTGTGTTTTG
>QGMG01001007.1:0-13763 GCA_007825325.1 Lachnellula cervina
GAGGAGTGTCAGGGGTGGGAGTGCGGCGCGGAGTGTGAGGGGTGGGAGTCAGGGGCATAAGCGGAGTGCGTCTGTGCTTAGTGCGGCGAGTGACAAGAGTACGAAGAAGCAGAGGAGATGATTAAGAATGAGTCTCGGGTCCTCAGAGGAGCACGCCCCAGTCTGTAGAATGAAAAGTAAACGAATGAATGCTACCAATACCATCAATCCCACCTTCTGTTCACAAACATATATTATCTTACCCGCTTTGGTGATACTGGTTCAGGTGTTTTGAGTAATTCCCTCAATAGGTTTTGGGAGGACAGTGGTACGAGTAGGGACGTTATATCAAAGCATCAATTCGGCTGGAATCCAACTCCAAGTATTTTAAGCTTCTCCATCACTCCCACACCCACAACATATAATTACAAAAGTCCCTCCCTTCTCCCATCCATACATGGCTACCAGAGCTCCATCCCGTTCCATCCCATCCCATCTCCAAATCATCAAATCGTCCATCTAAACGAAGGCTTTCCCTGCCATGGTCATATACGTTCACGAATGCTGCTAAATACAAGAGAGGAAGTAAAAATAAAAGAGAGCGCGATTAAACAGATATCCTACCAAAAAAAGAGCATTGGAAATATAGGGTGCGTGGCGAAGAGGAACGGGGTATATAATGAGATTCGTTTCGATGACGAACGAACGTCACGACCCAGAACCCATGGGTAGTGTGGTGTGGTGGTTCGATTTAAACTCCAGCAAAGTAAAGTCTATCATTCGTGAATACCTCTCATAACACGGGCTGGATTGCCACAAACGACGGTGTATGGCGGGACGTCCTATTGGGTAGGTTAGTTAGTACATTTTCAAGTCTGGATGTAGATATAAATAGTTGCATACCCTCGTGACAATCGACCCTGCTCCCACTGTGCTGCCCTTGCCAATCGTGCGACCAGGCAGGATAGTCACACCACCACCAATCCAGCAATCCGCGTCGATATTGATCTTTCTGCCCAGACTCGGGCCCCGGGATCCCAGTCTTCGTTTAGGATCAATGGGCAGTGTCGCCGTGTAGACATTGACGTTTGGTCCGATGTTGCAGCGGTCTCCGATCTTGACTTCGCATGTGTCGAGAATGGTGCAGTTCTTACCGATGGCGACATCTTGACCAATGGAGATATTGTAGCCATAATCGCAGTTGAAAGGTGCTTCGACGACAACGTTATCGCCGACTCGGCCAACGGGATTCACGGGCGAAGCTTGGGTCGGCGAAATGACATGTTCGCGAGGTTGAAGTATATCCCTGAAGAGACGAGCACGTTCCTCGGGAGAGACGCCGTTGTTGGGGTTTGTGCTGCTATTAAAGCGCCAGCAGGCACCGTTGCAACGCTCGCGTTCGAGAACGAGCTCCTTGTCGAATGGGAAGTAGTGACGCCCAGCAAGCATCTCTTCTTTCTGTGTTCGCTCTCTTCTTGTCGAGGCAAGGTTCGACAAGGCAAGTTGTGCGGCGACTTGCGGGTTGCTGTGTGGGCTCTCTGATGCAGAATGCATTTGGGGATGGAGGAGCTGTGGTAGGCTGGATGAAGCGGATTGTGGTGTTCCAGAGTCTGAATCTTGTCGGCTGAGGTCGTGAAGAGGGCCTAGGCGCTCAAATGGGGTTTTTAGTCCTCGATCAGGATATGCACTACTAGTCGCTGTTATAGGGGTTGGCGTTTGCTGAGAATAAGAGATAGCTGAGAGTCTACTGTTTTCGGGACTTGTTACAGAAGCACTGGGGATTGTTGACGCGCTGGGTTGATCATCGTCCAGACCGATAGGACGGCCATGTTGAGGGTCGACTCGAAGGCCTTGACCACGATAACCGGGCAACGGTTCTCTGCGCGAATGTCCCAGGTGGTGCGAAGGGTAGGGGGATGATTGGCCGTAGGCATTTTCATAATCCGTTTTGGATTGGAGAGGAATAGGTTGATGTTTCTGCTCGGTTTTTGGCCAGTGGCCTCGTTGTTGATACCCCGAACAGACAAAGCCCCCACGAAGACAATTATTGCCTGCCTCACATGTGAGCATGAGTCCTATAACTCGTAATTAAAATGATGGTTTAACAACTTACACTCTGGTTTGGTCTCGTCGCATTTCTTCTTGCGTCTCCTGCAAGTCATGCAACCAGTTTTGGTTCGGTTGCTAAAATTTCTCTTCCTTTTCTTCGGATCCGATTGTACTGACATCTCCCTTCTGTCATGACCATACCCACCATAAAGGTTGGATCTATCGTCATCACCAGGGCTCATCCGGTCATAGTCACGGTGTTGCGGATCTAGGCCTTGGGAGGCTCGCTGGAGAACTTCTGAAAGGTGCTCATCTGAGGTAATTTGCCCCTGTTGAGAGTATTGACGGGACGGCCAGGGGTCATCATGGTCATGACTGCGATGATCTTCGCCAAAAGCATGCCTATATTGGGCATCTGAACCATAAGGATCTCGAGGGTCTGACTGGGGGTGTGGGCGAAGGTTTTCTTCTCGAGATCCATCTGGCTCGGTAGTTGCAGTAGTAGGCGTTTCCTTGGTTGACGATGGCAAGTTGTGGTTATGGTAAGAATTGGCTGAAGACGAATTCGGATCCAAGGAGCCTGACCTCTTGCGCTTGTGCGATGATTCCGCGTCTGTGTAGGAAGTGCCACTTGGGTAGGAATTACCGGAATTTCGTTCCCCGCTGGCTGGGGATATCCAATCCTCTCTTTGGGTGTTCGTTGTGATTGTCAACTTTTCTTGTCCTGGGGGCGTAATTCTTGGTTGCCCATTAGGCCTCGCATCAGACCCTCTCCTCGAGGTTTCGTTTCCATTGCCATTTCCATTTCCATTCCCGTTCATCCCGTTCATTGAAGCTGCCACCGGTTCAGCCCCATTCACGGCGGTAAATCGTGACGTTGCTGACTCCGTCTGAACAACAATGCTGTCTTCTTCGGAAGCCATCTCCAGGTTAATTATATCTTCTGGTCTCTTCTCGGTTTCAACAGCTCCCCCCAAAACCTCCCTAGCTAGACTAACAAGGTCCGGCCGTTTTATCGGGCTCTGTACTAGCGTAGTCTTGTTAGGAAACTTCAGCGAAGATGGACTGCCCCTTGGACGCAGAAGCGTATGGTCAAACTGAACGGGAGCTCGTACTTGAGCCAGCTTTGCTAGCTGATGAGGTGGGCGTATATGATGTCAGGAGGGGTTCCGTTGAACAAATGAATAGAAATTCCAAATCGAATTGGTGTAGTTATGAATGCCAAATTGTTTCCCAGTCATGAATTGGCGTTCGCAAGTGTCGGAGGTTGAAGTTGCTGGGCGGGGCGTGGGCGTGGGCGTGAATGCGGTGCAGGCGGCGGCTTCCCTCAATGGAATATACTTTCGGGACTCCTCTAGTACTTGTACTTGTATAGTACTTCTCCCTCGTACCTTCCACGTGAATCGCGATCAGCGTCTCGAAACTCGACTCCAATGCTTCCAAGAGAATTCAAACACTGCAAGATCTCTTCCTGCCTCTTCCACGGAAGTTCTACTTCACTTCTCCGAAAGCCTGGGTGGCGCTCTGATACTCTTTTCGCTTCCTTCCTTCCTTCCTTCCCTTCCCTGTCCTACGTCTAGATTACCGCGACGTTCTAAAGAAAATCCAATTCTTGACTCTTCCAATTGAGCAACTGTGAATTCCGTGACTGCTCAAATCTACGATTCTGGTTTTGTTTCCTCTTCACGATCGATTGGAGTCGATTGGCGCGAGCTGGCGGTCGAAGCGGATCTTGATAAGCCCCAGCCCCAGATGCGTTGCGTAACAATGACTTCTTTCACGGGAATGCAGCGTCCAATTCATCAGCCTTTTCCAAAACCTTTCTTTTTTCACCGTATGCGCGCAAATCGATCGGATATCCTCTGGCTTGCTTCTCGCAGTGCAGTCCTCCAGTCCAGTCCAGCCCAGTTGTTGGTTTACTCTCGCTCGCTCAATTCACGTGGCTCAGCCGCGATAAATTTAGAAGAGGGAAGTGAAACCGATTCAAAGCAAAAATCCTTCCTCGGCGACCCTTTTTTTTATCACGCGGCCTGTTTGCTTGTTCGGCCTGCTTTGGCTTGCCTGTGCTGCGCTGAGCTGACACTCTCTGCACTGCAGACGGATAAGTTTGTGGTGGAATTGCTTGCGAGTCTGCTATTATGCGACTGTATGTAGATGGACGGCTGCTGGGAGACGACAGGTACAGGTACAGGTGCTGGTACTGGTACTGGTACTGGTAGTTCAAAATAGAATAATGGCGAAACTTGTCGACCTTGGGAGACCCAGCGGTTTGGTACGGTTTGGTACCGGACGACGCAGAGAATATTTCAGCCGTTGGGCTGCCCGCTGCCAATATATTGACGCTGGGCCTGTCCTGAAATCGTCATGGGGCCTTGTGGCTTTTAAAGCGGAACCATATCGCGCGCCTATTGCGGGACCACACGTCGCTAAGAGGCCCTGGAAGGTTTGGGAATGGGAGCTTCTGGCTTCTGGCCTCCCCTCCTCCTCCCCGTCCCCTCGCCCTCCCCTCACTGCGTCAGACGCTAGACATGCTTTCTTTAATCGCCGTCCAGTCGCCGTCCAGTACAGTCCAGTGCATTGCAATGCAGTCCAGTCAGTCAGTCAGTCAGTCAGTCCAGTGCAGTCCAGTCACAGTCCGACTCCGGCAGCACTTGTGCTATATTCTACCTACCTACCACCTACCTACCCTACGTTAGGCTACGTATAGCAGCAGTCCTGCGCCGCGGTCCAAGCAACTTCCAACGGGTACAGTACTCGTACGGCACATTAGATGGTAAACTACGGCTTACTTCGTTACTCGGAGTTGGTACATAGATTGACATTACGGAGTACACCTTCGAGGCACCACCTCGCTCCAGCAAGGAGGGGGCGGGGATGCTGAAAAGGGGATCAACTACCTACTGTGATGACCGGGGCAGAGCGAGATGAGGTGCATATCATTTTCCACGCTCTACAGCAGTGGGTAAGGTAGTACTCCGTAGTAAGCTTCTGGGAAAGATGGGAAGCGTCCCAGCCTGGCGCCGGCAGATCACTCGAAGCTTGACGACATGGCATGAGAAGTACCTTTGAATTTACAGAGCGAACCACCAGAACCTAGGTACCTACAGTATATTTCTGCGTACAGTACTCAATCAATACCTACCCTACCTACATGATAAAGGGCCAAAGGCAGACCAGGTTCTGTCCACCCCTCTCCCCTCCCCTCCCCTCCCCTCCTACGCGTCCACTACACGATGGCCTCCCTGCTACTACTCCTACTCCTACTCGACCCTTAGCAACGTTAACCATTCTGACTCCGAGCTGAGCGGTTGGCTGCTGCTTTGAACTGCATCACACTCTGGCGTACTACCCGCGAGAGCTCCAGTACCCCTGCTCTGCCGCCCCATTGGTTGCCGCAGCTTCGGCGGTTATCTCGATTAGGCAAGGCTGCAATACACTTCGAGGCCAACCCACGCCAACCTTTCGAAAATTAGAAAACAGTGCACAAGCCCGTTCCTGCTGTATTAATCTTCACACAATCCTCACACAGAGCGACGGAACACAGATCACTCCGTCGCTCTGTACCTCGTTCGTATTTACTGTATCAATTGTCACAAAGCGCCCAGAGGCTGACATTGGCGGAGAGGACGCGACTCTCAGAGGCTGTGTTCCAACCTCCACGACTACCGTACTGTACATGCGCCAATAAGTGGAGACTGGGGCGTTGGCGTCTTGACCAGGCTGAGACCTTCCCAGTGCCCACACACAGACTTTAGTCGCCAGGTAGGGCTAGATAATTACAAGAGGCAATTTGCCCGCCGATTAGAATTGCGGCGCGCTGGAGTTACAGGACTTCGTAAACTGCTTCGATCCTTGTCAAGTTTGTGTTCACGGCGCATAAAAATAAGACGATTTGGTGAGCAACCCGTGTCGGTGCCCCAAGATGGTGTGGGATGAAACAATGTTCCGAGGGGATCTGTGCAAGGATTGCCGACAATAAATAGATCTTGGGGATCACACAACGTCAGGATACCAGTAGAATTCTATGAATTGCTCTATGAAGTCGAGTCCGGCAGGTATCAATAGTTACAGTGCCGGGTTGAGAGGCGACCAAGTCAATAGGGCGCCACCAGCGGTATGATAATTACTTCGTACAGTATCATGAGCAGGTTGAGGCACAGCATCGACGATCCGCTTACAGCGTCAATACTCCTACACTTTGCCGAGCGGCGCCTGAGACTTCTTGGTTGAAGCGCAGCAGCAGCACTGCAGCGGCAGGGAGGAGGGAGGCGGGCGGAGACGAATTATACTGTACCAAGCCCGAGCAAGCAAGCCCGGCAAGCCCCTCCAAACCCAGAACTGGAGAACCGAGGCGAACCCTGCTACTCGCCAGCAGCTAGGTACAGTAGACTCCGTACAAGCCTACAACTATGCAACCCTTTCAGATTCGGGATGCTGTATGTAGGTCATCGAATCGACTCGTGGCAAATAAGGTTGGCATCTGTATGTACTCCGTACACACGCAAACTACACCAACCTGCATTTTTCATGTGGATTAATATTACCTCCGTATGGTAGAGTTTCCTAAAAGAACGGATCGTAATGCTGCCTGCCGGCAAATACTGTAGCGTCGCCGTGATCGACATGTCGATTGATACGAAGTACGAGCCGCTGGGGCTCCTCATCTGTTCAATCCAAAGAAGGTCGAATAGGTATCTGGTCAGCATGCATCAAATCCTTAGAGAAAGTTTAAAAGCACTCGGAATCCAGCCTCCAATTGCAAGGTACCACTCGACTATTACTCGATTAAACGCGGCGTGGATAGTGGCCCGCGAGCCAGCCTGCTGCCTTTCGGTGGTGTCCCGAACCGTTCAGGGGGGGTGGCCGCGACAGTGGTCCTCAGAATTTCAGTTGGTAACCCTGTGCCTCTTCACCGCATATAACTTTACATCACACCCAGACTCAATGTTTGTTGATCTTTTGATAAAGGGTGTGCGACAAGTTGGAAAGTTGTCCAATAAGTTTAGCATTTCGTGGGGTTGCCTGCATAAGTCTGCGGAGTGGCTTGCTTTTTCTCGTGGTCTTGTGAGCCTGTGCTTTAGCCGCCCAAAACTATACTCCTTTCGCGTTATTACATGGACATTGCCGGCTCACGGTGGGTGGGATTGGTGCCTTTGCGGTACATACATGCAAAAGGTTTCCCCGTCACAGTTGTCACAATCGCTCGGCTTCGCCGTCCATTGACGCGGACGTTTGTCTATTTCCGACTCGCGGAAGCTGAGTTGGCTTCAAACCGTCACATCCGTCACGTGTATCAAGAGAACAGAACGACTGCCAGTCATCCAGCGATGAGCTCTCAGTAGGAATAGACTTTGGTTTGAGATTCTTTACAATATCAATATCTGTTCAGTTCACAGGATATAGAATGCACAACCCAACAGGCATCATGAACGGGAAAAACCTCTCAATTGCCAATCATCAACCTGCTCCTTAGCCGCCGTCTAAGCGCCTTCGAAGCTCCCCCTTTTCTTTAAACGCTCACGACCTGTCAACACCAACATCCCGAATTAGATACACTCTCTCCATCCAAATGCTTTCCCCTACACCACGAAGGTGGTCTGCAACGCCAGGCCCGCGTTCTATGCGACCAAATGGCCGTTCTACTTCAAACAAGCTTGATTTAACTTCTGTACCTGCGTCGCGGCTCAGAATTCATGCAAGGATGGCCAACAAGGCGTCTCGCTGGAGTGAGTCTATCTACTGCCTCGCATATTCGGAGATTATCTCGTCATTCTAGTGGCTTAGGGCTGGGGTCGATCGCCATGACATCTGCGGAGGCAATCTGTCAAAGGGCTTGATGTAACGGAGACGTCATGAGGCTGATAGGGCCATGGAGATGAATCTATAGGCGCTCATGCAGTTGGATGTCGCCTGAAGTTTATCCATTGAAGCGCCGACTCTCGGGTGCTGTTCCCTCCCAGAGCCGGCAAGGATTGCATCGAGATGATACACTGTGAGTACCGGCGTCTGCGGGTGTGAGTTAGGGATTATGTCCTATTAATGGACATAGCTTATTCATCCCATCGGCCAGGAGACCTACTTTATATTGCCCATGTAAATAGACGTCGACATTCTGTTCCAGGAATGCAGAGTCTTCAGTCTCGTCACATCTCATCCCCGTACAAACGCTGCAGTCAGCAAGCAAGTACTTGAAGTTAACCCCAGTGGCGCTGGCTTTTAATGCTGTGGGTATATTTAGAGGTTGCGGGAGCATTGCGATTCTGAAATACCAACGGGCAAGCAAGCAGTCAGGGCGCCTCCAACGAGGCTATTTCGACCCGGAGGTGATGCCTCAAATGGCTTGCATACGCGAGTGCGTGCTGTATCCCCACGTTTTGTTTCTAGATGTCTGAGTGGCACATGGCAGAACAAGGGACGTTGTTGGAGACCTGATACCATCATTTGCCATAATTTGGTAAATGAGATAGGGTGGGGTGGATCTCTGGATCTTGTCGGTGACCCAGGGAAGCTCTGCTTCTAGTATCGTTGGTTGGGGAAGCGTATCGGCGCTGAATGTACTTTGTTATTGGCATTCATCTCACTGGGATTTCCTAAGGTTTCCGAGGTTAGTAATTGTCATTCGTGGACCGGAATACCATCTCGTTCAAGGAGTGAGCGGCAAAGTTGTAGGTTATTTTTTACGTGCTCTTGACGCTGAGAGTGTTTCAGGCGGGCTGAGAAATTATCGCTTTCTGAAAGTTGAGTCTTCTGCGAGGCGGATGCAACCCCATGATATATTGCTACCTCTTTCTTACGTGCGTGGAAGGGGGAAGAAACGAGAACTATATCCATCACAAGTCTTCATATCCATAGATAGAAGTTACGATAGCCTTCAACTAACAACCCTTCTCGTTTGTTGTTTCCATTTCTTGTATTGATCCAGTGGTGTGTTCCAATGTTGGTTGCCTCGGCCACAAACACGCCGGCTCGTGGCGGGAATCCAGTCTCATGAGCATTGGTCACCGAGACTCACCACCAACAATTAGCAAATATTCTCGAAATACGAGCGAATCGGAACGAATGTTCGGGAACTAAAAACGTGTTAGGCATCCGAACCTAACCATGCTGTTGGAATTTCGAAACCCAGACCAACGTGCCCGGGTCCTGGGAAGGAGGGGTCTTTCCGGAGTCATGGGGATGGAATTCCCGCGGCCCTCGGCCCTGACCCAGCTGTTGGGAAACCTCCTGCCAGTAAGATGGGAGCGTTCAGAGCTGGGTATGGTGTACGTTCGCTCTTCTCCGCTCAGAGTACCTCTTTCCACGTCGTTCTTTCAAACTTCGCCAGCCACCGCGCATGGATCGTGCAATGATCTGCTTTTGTCTATTTCAGGCTTTTCAGCCATGGTTCCCTACTTTGTTTATTGGACACTATACGAATGTTTGGTGGACTTGAAAGGATGATGCAGGAAGGTGCGCTTCCTAGATGAATATTTGCTGCGTTGCCGATGCGGTTTTGTCAATACTTGTTTGTTTGAACGAACGCATTTCATCGGCCAACCCGAATCTCTCCCTGGCAATAAATTCCTAGTATCTTTCACGTCTTCGGTACATATTTTATTAGAGGTCATTCGAGAAAGTGTAGGCATTCTCTTCATTGTGGGGTCAACCTCCAGGCAGCAATGACTTTTTGTTCAAACCCAACCAACCAAACCCGCAACCCCACAACACCAATTGGTTTGGAGGCTCTGTATATACCATTGAACACCCCGCAATGGGGCAAAGCGGCGCCTCATTTCTTCGAAATGAGGAGTGATTTTCTCGACAGCTTAGCTTTTGTAAACTAGCAGCGGATGGAATCGTGAATCTGGAATTACAAGCACATGCTCTAGGCCCTCAACTATGAGACCACAATGTACCTTATTTTCGAGTTCCAATATATCTTCGAACCTGCGTGCATTTTAGCCTCTCGCTTTTCTTCCTTCCTCCATTCCACAAACACCGCGAGGTGGAAATCGACCAGAGCTATGAATGAACGATGATGAGAAATCTTCCGGGTACCTGGAAGGGATTTATTACTCCAAAAGAGATCTTAAAACCATCGAGCAAGCGAAAATGCCAAGAAAGCGTCGTACTCAATCAAGTGTTTTCTTCTACAGGCAGCCCAGCCCCTTTTCCATCTCGCTTAACATAATCCTCGCAACAGCAAGTCGAGTCAAAAACCCGAATCTTGGATGGAAAGAAAGAAAGATTAGGGGTAGATGAAACAACGATACAAGAAGTGCGAAATACACCTTGTGCGTCGTGTCTGAAGCAGGAAACAAAGAAAGAAAAAGAAAAAAGCTTCCTTGGACGAGAAATGCGAGTAGTGACGCCGCCAGATCCGCAGCTACTTCAGGTACTGTAAGCATCGCGTTTTCGGCTCTGCGATAGCTCCTTCTACTATATCAGGCAGGTTTCAGTCGCGTTAGGCGGGGTTTGCTAAGTCGACAGATAAGGTGGTACAAGGATATAAGCTTCGAGTGAGGCCGTATTAGGAAGGACGTCGTTTTGGGAATTGCAGATCTTCAGGGGAGGGGGCTGGCGATGGCTATTTCTGAAAGCGACGTCTGGTCTGTTCTGTTCGCGATGCTACGGTACTGGCTGCTGACGCTGTGTATGGGGAATTTGACTGTGTCGTGACTATGCTGGTATAAGGTACTGTGCTGCTGCGTCGTTCGGGGAGATCTTATCTGGCGCTACCGCTCTCCCGCTCCCCCCTTTCCCACTCCCTGCTTAATGGGTTTCCTTGGGTGGGTACTCACGTAAAACTTCAATCTTTAACTAGGGGAGACAGGAGAGTAGCTACTAAGAGCAGGTTGATTATGAATGCAGTTGCGTTGCTCTCGTAGCCAGCCATTAAAAAATTCCCGTGAAGCTTCTATATAAGTCCCCCTTTTCATCTTCCATTCTCGTCTTCCAAGACACTTCAATCTCATCTCAGCACCATTCCAAACGCCAAAATCATCATGGGCTCAATCCAGGAACCCCGTCGCTGCATCCTAATAACCTATCCCCGCACAGCCTCCTCGCTCTTCATCAAGATCCTCAACCTCGACGCCCAGCCCTCCGTAGCGGCAATGGCCCCCATCCGGCGCGGCGGAAACTTCTTCATCCCGGCAAAATTCCACATCGCCGACAACGGGCTGCAGACCAAGCGAGTGCGCGAATGGAGCGAGGAGGAGCGGCGTGGCGTGAAGCAGAAACTGCAGCAGGGCTTTGATGAGATTGAGGATTATGTCGAGAGCGCACGGGACGAGGGCAAGGCTGCGTTTTTCAAGGAGCATAGCTATGTGCTCGCCGACCCGGTGGCGCAGAGCCGGTACCAGTTTGGTGAGGATTCTGCGGATGAGGAGCCGTGGTCGATCCGGGTGCCCGAGGGGTTTAGTGCTGAGCGCAGTGCAGCGAATAATACGATATTCCCGGATGAGTATTTGAGGAGCTGGCTGCCGACGTTTACGGTCAGGCATCCGGCGTTGGTTTTCCCGTCGCATTATCGTGCGCTTGTGGATTCGTCGGGGTATACTGAGGACAGGATGATTGAGGAGGCGGGGGCTTTTAGCACGTTCTATTGGACGCGCTCGCTTTATGACTGCTATAAAGATACGCTGGGCATTGAGCCTATCATTCTGGAGGCTGATGATGTTATTTCAAGACCAGAGGTACTTTTCCGCTATTGTGAACTGGTTGGGTTAGACCCTGAGAAGTTGAAGTTCACCTGGGATGCCAAGTCCCCAGAGGAGCTTGCGACGATCAAAAATCCCGTCATGAAGAGATTCACGTCGACGATAAATGCATCTTCGGGAGTCCTCCAAGAAAAGGCTGCTAGAAATATCGATATCAAGGTGGAAGCCAAAAAGTGGCGAGAAGAGTTTGGCGAGCGGGCAGGTTCGAAGATGGAGGAGCGGGTTAGAAAAGCCATGCCGGACTATGTGTACTTGAATGATAGAAGATTGAAACTTGAAAGGGAGTAATGACGAAATCCAATCGACAAACTAGGATTTGTACTCCTTGGTGGCTGCGTGGGGTAAGCTGAGAGCTTGGATTTTTGAGAAACATGACCTACAATACATGACTTGATAAACTAGACATAATAATCCTAAGAATAGTGCAAATTGAAGTACACAAGAAATCACACCTACTTGGATATGGAGTTTTCCGACTATGATTAATCAAAATGAAGACTTGAACTTGCCCCGAGAAATACCAAGAAAAGCCAGCATAAACTGTTCGTCACCATTACATTCATACACAATACCAGTACCGCAAAGTAAGCTTCAGGTAGGCCCAATGGCTTTTCGGAGCCCATCTCGCCTTGATGAAAGCACAATGTGCGACGAAGGATTCGTATCGAGAAACCAAGACAACATAATGGCTAGGTATTGAGAACACTCGGCAAGCTATAAAAAATATGAAACTCGCGACGAGATTCTTTAACCAATGCTAAATAAAGACCCTTGTGTGACACTTGATATCAAGGACTTTCTTAATCACTTTGTGTAGACCGTGTCATAACGTGCTTTCCCAAAACTTCGAGCAGTCGTTTTGATCAGGAAGGCGTGGAGTAGTGGAATAAAACTGTGGCCAAACTAGGAGTCTGGAGGACAGAACACAGGGCGCAGCTTGGTGATTTGAAAGTCCAATATAATTGA
The DNA here is from genome assembly GCA_007825325.1 of Lachnellula cervina. Lineage (NCBI taxonomy): Eukaryota > Fungi > Ascomycota > Leotiomycetes > Helotiales > Lachnaceae > Lachnellula > Lachnellula cervina. The sequence continues at coordinate 12,696 of QGMG01001007.1, forward strand.
GAGATCCTACCGGGTCGGCCCAGACGGAAACACTTGCGAATGAGGGCTTGGCATCTCACAGAGGTAGAGGTGCTCAGATGTCGTGATTCCAGAGAACCATCTGATCTTCAAAGTGAAAGACTTTCTTCGGGATGTTCCAATTACTTACTGGGAATCCGAGAGTCATTGGGTTTGAGGATTCGTCATACCTCGGGTGACAATTGAGTTGGACAATGTACAGAAAAAGCAGTTTGAGGCTACACTGGTGCAAAATCCCTTGTGGCCAGACGACCGTACAATTCCGAGGCGAGACTTATTGGCTGAAGCAAGCGTAAGCTGCTGGCACAGCGAAAGGTGTGGACGATTAGGGAGGGGAGAGGGGCTCGGAAAGGTTATTAGAATTCGGCAACGGTGTTCTTGCTCGGGATTGTTTTGAATCCTCGGGGCGACGCGGCTTGACGACTTCATCGTGAGAATAATGTGCCCCTTTTGTAAATGAATGGATTTCTGGGAAAGTGACGTTACGCGCTCTCTGAAAACACATGCATCTTTGTCGGTATAATAATACCCGGTTCTTCTTGATACTGTCCAAATTTAAGGAAAGTTGCTCAGCCACGCGCCAAATCATCCACGCCCGTTTTTTACGAGGTAGGCATTACGGAGGTACAGTATGCTTGCCATCGATAATAAGGAGGAGGGTAGATTGGGAAATCGCATCGTATCCATACTTATACAACCTTCTGAAATACCGTACTTTGGGCTTAATCGAGGAGAGAGGGACTCGAGACAGGCTCGTTGATATCGTCCGGAAATAGAAATGCAGGTGAAGTTCCCTGACACAAGCAAGAGCAAAGGCCCAGAAGGGACAATGTTGAATTACTCGTACTTCGTAGAAGCGAATCCTCCTTCCTCGTGATGAACTGACTCGATTCGGCTTGACCCCGCCGTAAAGGATTTCAGCGAATCGCGGCAGTCTGGGCAATGGGCAATGGGCAATGGGCGATGGGCAATGGGGCATGTGATTGGGGTTGTCGTCGCCCCACCGCTTTAGAGTCTTGGCCCGAGGGAGGGGAGGAGGTAGGCTAATGC
>QGMG01001008.1:0-13725 GCA_007825325.1 Lachnellula cervina
GGAGGGGTGGGAAGGGTGGGAAATGGTTATGTCATATTGGGTTGGAAGAGGGAGACAATGGGTTGGGTCTGGAGGGAGATGAGATGCTAGGAGGGCGATATTCTGGTTTTAGGGCATATAAATGTTTTTCTTGTTGGCTGTGGACATATACCATACCGTACTGCTCGTCCACCGCAGAATCTATCGAACTGGAAGTCACGTATTTAACTTCATCAAGGCAGGCGATAGTTCATGTGCTGTGTAGTGTATGTATTCCTGGCTTTGATAATCTTATTTCTGCATCGATCCCATGCCATCAGACCACCATTAGAGGTTTTGCACCCTTTCCAACGTACACCGAGCTCGCGCCTGTATCCTTGCGACGTCCCTACACTTTTCCAATCTATGACCCTCGGCTCTTATTAACCTAATACCATCCATTCATTATGGAACCACCATCTTTGGCCTGGCAGCCCATCCCAAGTCTAATCGAAAACGCCACCTATCTAAGAAATTCGTATCTGACGAGCCGTCAGGTCGCGATTAAGGAGAGACATTAGTTAGTATTTTATATGCTTTTCGACCATTCCGATCCCGACGCTATGCAACGCAATTTAAAATCAAATCAAATCGAATCCCTCCCTCCTCCCATCATATAGCCACTGCGGCAACCAAACCCATAGCACCCACGATGACATGCATTCCAAAGCTGTTCTGGTTCCCACCATTGGTCTGCAAGCTTGCACTTGCGGTGTTGGTCTTTGTTCCCGCGGCTCCGCTCTGCTCTCCTTGTTGGGCTGCTGGCACAACGGTTACAGCTGTAACAGTGCTGACAGCTCCATTTGCTAGAGTGGTCTTGAAGACGACTGATTGTGTGACTGAGCTTTGGTTGTCTTGAGTAGTAGATGAGCCCTTTGAAGTGCTAACAGGAGAAGTTGACGTTGCAACAGTGTTAGAGGAGGAAGCCTGGGAAGAAGCCTGGGAAGTAGGAGACGAAGAGGCCCCAGTGGAAGTCGAGGAACCTGAATTGGAGTTAAAATTTGAGCTTGGAACAGAAATAGCACTTGAAACGAGTGGAGTGACGAAAGTTGCAGAGATAGAGCTCGCGATTTGAGAATCAAGGGACACAGTTGAAGCAGCCGCAGAGACATAGGTCTGAATCGGAGAACGCGTTGTAGGCGCAACCCAAACAGAGCTAGTACTTTGATCGGGAGCATACACTGTTGGAGTAGGTAAAGGAACAGGGGGAGAGTTCTGAGCTACCGACACTGAGCTATAGTCCTGACTCGGAGAATGCGTGGGAGCAGCCGAGACAGCACTATAGTCCTGAGTTGGGGTATACACTGTTGCAGTGATAGTTTGAGACGGAGAATAACCCGAGCTCTGAGCCACTGACGCCGAGCTATAGTCCTGACTCGGAGCAGCCGAGGCAGTGCTATAGTCCTGAGTTAGGGCATACGCCGTTTCAGTGATAGTCTGAGACAGAGAAGAACTCAAGCTCTGAGCCACTGACACCGAGCTATAGTCCTGAGTTGGAGCTTGCATTATGGTAGTGAAATCCCAAGTCGAAGAACTCGAGCTCTGAATCGGAGAGTACACGGATAGTGTAGCCGAGACAGCGCTTGAGCTCTGGACCGGAGCATACACTGTTGCAGTGATATCCTGAGTCGTCGGAGAACTTGAGTTCTGAATCGGAGAGTACACGGATAGTGTAGCCGAGACAGCGCTCGAATTCTGGACCGGAGCGACGGATGTAGCCCCACTAGAAACAGAATCTGAACTCTGAGAAGGAATGGAAGTCGGACTAGCCGATGAAGTGAATACATAGGGTTGAAGGGTAGGATACATGCTAGGAGGCACCGAACTGGAGCTTTCAGTTTGAACATATAACACAGACGAGTTTACAGGGGGAACAAAAGATACACCATGATAGAACATGGAAGCACCGTGATAAAACATACCATCTTTAGTCGTCGTTTTGGAATCCACGGATGTCTTCGAAGCGGAAACTGCGGTTGTAGCTGAAGAAGACACAACCTGTGTTGAAGCTGTAGATTTTGAATCTTCGGCGCTTGTACTTGATTTGGAAGGTGACGCCACAGTCGATGTCTGTACAGAAGTTGAAGCTTGGCTAGTCTGTGCTGTTGTAGACCCAGAAGTTTTGGCATCGCTCGAGGAAGGTGGCTGGGTAGAAGTGCTTTCCGAGGTCACTTTAACTGGGGTGGTGCTTGTAGGCGAAGCTGTAGCAACAGCTGAGGTATTGGTATTGCTTGCACCTTGTCTCTTGGCCAGCTCAACCAAGCTCTCTGCCACCTCTGCATTCTGTCGGTGAACCACTTCCATGGCCTTTTTGTCCTCCTGATATACGCCATGTTGGTATTTCTCCTTCAGGTGCGTGTGTAGAATTTCATGGAGGGTTGAAGGCTCGACGGTATTGAGGAGTTCCTGGAAGTTGATGACCCTGGATTCCTCTACCTCTACAGGTGCAACCGGGTATGGAGGCAGAGCCGGAGCGGCATCACGGTGATGGTTGTCGGTCGAGGCAGAGAAGACAAGTGTAAGGACGGTGAGGAACAGGAGGGCAAAGAGGAGACGTCGGGTTCGCTGCATCTTGACTGCCTTTTGGTTCTTTTCTTCGTTCTCTTCTTCGTCTCCCAGAAGTCGGCTATCGTCCGCAGATATATTCGGAGATAGTGCAAGAGACTTCTCAAGGTCTTGAGTCTTTTCCGCGTTAGCTGAATTCATGATAAACAGATATGCGGCCAAGCAATTGCCGGGACCAGGTTTGAATTTGTTGAACGAGTAGTGTCTCGGAGCGAGTGGAAAGCAGGAAGAGCTGTGGGTAGAAGGGTATGGCAGCTGAGTCCCACAAAAGAGGAGGTGAAGCAACGAATGACTGGACCAAGCGGTCAATTGAATGTGGAGGATGGGGAGGAGAGCATGAGGATGTGAGGTGAGGTGAGGTTAGAGAGGTGAAAGAGGTGAGGTTCGGTGAGAGGAGTGAGGCACAACGCAGCTTAATTTGGTGGCACTGGCCGGCTGGCTGTTCGTTTGTTGCATGCTGGCAGGAAGGGACGGCTTGGAAAGGCTGGAAGTCTATCGCCCTCGCCTGTTCTTCAGGCCCAACACGGGTTTGGTGGAGGCTATGCAGGGAAGGTGCAGTGTGCACTGTTCGCTATTTGGCCCGCCATTTAAGGATGACGCTGACGGCCCTTGTGAAAATGATTGCTTGGGGCGAATGGCATCCAGAACTGGAGCAGGGGAACAGGGGAACAGGGGATTTTATCAATACGGTAGTTGAGGAACCTTGTACTTACGAAGTACGAGCTTGGTACGTTGGAACTTGGGAGACTGTGGACTGTAGCTGTAGCCGTAGCCGTAGCCGTAGACCGTAGGATCCAATGGCTTCTCCTTCCCCTTTATCACCAAGTACTGTACCGGTACTACTTGTATATAGGGATGCTGCGCTAAGAACGAGTGTCGGCGGTGAAGACGAAAAAAGAGAGAATGTCTTGAAGAGGAAAGGAAAGGGAAGGGAAGGGAAGAAACAGGCCATGTTCCCTTATATCTAAACACGAGGAGCCTCCACCCGCATCCGAAGCTACCTCTAGGTACGGAGTACGCTACCAAAGCAGGTATTGAGGTGGACTAAACACCACTATCAGCCACCGGAACTCATGCGCCGGCGACCTTTGACATGAGCTAAGTACCTATGGAGGTAGCTCTGCTATCACGCTGCCAATGACAACGAGTAATGAATGATTAGCTGCAGCCGCCTGCAGCTAAAGTACCGGGTTTGTTCAATGATTCAATGAAATTGTTTTCTCTATATGCTTCAGGTCATAAGTTTGAAGATTTTGATATGAGTAGGCACATCTGGTGCATTTTCCCTCAATGAGCAGTTGTTTATGGGTAAATCCGATGGAGAGTTACTTGTATATCCTCACCTCACTCTCCAAATAATCCCCACTTATCAAAAATACAGACAAATACAGGCTGCCGAGCGATGTCTACCGTATCTTTGCATACCGGTATTCCTGCAAGTTCCGAAAGCTTCACTACAGTATGCGCATCCGCATCCTTGCTAGCCACACAGCTTCTCCTCATTCACATGCCTATTACATACTATCAACCTCTAATAAAAAGCTTCATTCTCATGTCGGCTATTTTCTCCATCATGGCCATGATAGCCATGATGGCCTTTGTTCTGTCCAGGCTCAATCGAGTAGAATGCCAGCTCAACCCTGAACCTGAACCTGAACCTGAACCACCAACCCCACCCGATAAAGCTTATTACAGCTCGTAAGCTACGTCACGAATTGGGAATTGCTGCACTGCCATGCACGCATTTACACCTGTTACAGTACGGAACGGAAGTAACACGAACACAAGAATACAAACCGTATCCCTAACAGCATCCACATGAAACACTTCTCCATCCGCCACGTTTTCCAGTACAGTAAGCTTTACCAGTCGATATTGTCGTGGCGTGAGCTGTCTTCCGTACCGACCTAGCCTAGGTAAGCATACGAATCTGGCGGGGCATTTTCGTTGTATCTAAAAATAGAACTATATACGGGACAGTCCGTATTTATTCGCCTCGTCTCCCCTACTGCAACCTACGAAACCTTCCCCTCTATTGTACTTTGTACGGAGTACACGCATACATACACGCATACATTATTTGCACAGCCTCTTTCTCTCAGACCTGGATGCCGATTTACGTGCAAATTGTTTAAGTCTCCGGCTATTATCTTGTATGCATATTGGTTTCCAAGTTTTAGATTATTAGACGCGTCCTGCGAGTTTCTTGACTGTCGTCTTATTAACCAATGACAATGATCATCGCATGTTATTTTTGTCTTCAACTGCCAAGTAGGCATGTTTGAATTTCCATGAGAAGAGAACAAGACAGAGTATTCTTTCATTTTGGGGATGGCGAAGAGTGCCAGCAGATTGCGAATATACTGGCTAGACTGTTTATCCAGTACAGCATATTCATTGCCCATTAATATTCCCTCCTCAAAAGTAAGCTGCAGCACTTACGTATCTCTTTGAGCCATTTACTATTGGCTGGCGGGCATCAAAATTCCTTTCTCGCCAATGAGTGATTCAGCCTTAAATTCTTGGCAGCGCAGCTTCGAAGCATTGGGGGTCCAACAGAAGGAAAGCACTTTCAGTGGATCGGAATATGAGTAGGAGTGCTTCTGTGCAAGGAAGGGTTCTTCAGCATTGCAGAACCTAATACTATAACCAATTTTCCTTCCTTCTAGTTCCATATACTCCGCACTTCCTTCCATGAATTATGTTTATTTCCAATTCAATTCTCGCCTCAAATCAAATCAAATCAATGATATACAGAAGCAGATCTACTGATCAAATGATATATATATACCCGCTTCCTTCTAAAACATAGGACCTTACCAATATTCTATTCACTCCTAAAATGAACCCAACGACTAAACTCCATGATTCTCAATACTTGCTTCACTTCCCTTCTAATGCCCTCTATTTTCCTATCTTATCTTCGCATTTCTTCCAACCAAGTACCATCTTACTACACTGATGAGATACAGACTTTGCTTTAGCATACTCCCTCTCGGCACAGCACAGCTTTCTGTTCGCCGTCTTCTCAACGTGGCAGTATAGCGTTAATACTTTGATTATATATACGCTCTCTCAGTCCACCGTATATGTCTCCTGCCGGAGTGAAGCTATTAGATAGCAGCCAGGTCATATATCAGAGCACAAGTGAGGATAGGGAATAGTGCCGAAATCTTTGAATCTTCTATTATATATAGGCTGATTGTTTAATTTCCTCACTGCAACTAGAAATTACTAGACCTCTTGCACCTAATTTTTGAGGTAAAAAAGATGCGCTTTGATTAGAACTAAGCAAAGACGTATATCTAACCCTCTGAAGTATTATTGTTTCAAGGTGTACTCGAGTACTTCTTTCTAATCATTCCAATCTTCAAACTCTATCCACCACTTCCACTTCCTTTTCCTCTTAATTTAACCCCTCTACACAGAATAAACATCTTTCCAACCCCCCTCCAAACTACTCAAATACCCCTGCCTTCCTCATTCCAACTCTACACCCTATACCACTCCCCTCCCCTCCCCTCTCCTTAGAAAGATACGATGGTTAATTTAAAAGTTAAAATACATTCTAGTACATTCTATTGCTAGCATATAATCTAGCATCTTCTTCTATTTATATATCTCTACGCAGATAGAGGAATTGCATATATGTATGTATTACTAATAGGGAGAATAATAGTTAGTTCTCTATGTAATTAGCAAGCTTCTTAGTAACAGGTGGGTTAGGTTATATGGAATTTGAATATGCTTCGTAGAGTTTATTTCTATCGAAGCGGATAGTCTGCAGTTTTTCTTTTAGAGGAGGGAAAGGTTTATTTATCTCGCAAAGCTTGATGAGAGAGAGTGCGATACTTAGTTTCTAAATTTACGTGCTGTTCAAGGGGTGCGTTTTCAGATAGGGGAAGAAGGTTAGGGTTTGTGTTTTGTGTTTTGTGTTTTAGGTAGGGAAGTCAGGAGGGTAGTGCGTGCGTGCATGCTCACGAGTAAAATGGGTAGGGGGCCAATGATATTGATGGTAAGGGGAGTAACCAGAGCTGATAGCTGAGATTTTAAGCGAGTGGAAACAAGGCACGGCTGTCTAAAAAGTATAGTAGGTAGGTAGTTATTGAAGATAACAAGCGTGTGATAGAAAGTATAGGCAGATGGAAAATGTGATATAAGATCCAGGGTACGAGTTATCCTTCAGCTTAATATTAGATAGTCTTACTTCTTTCAAGGGGCGGTGGTTTCTCATGTTAGGTAGCAGTCTGGATAAAATATAGCAGAAATTGAATTTGGGCAAGGACCACTATATTCTATGCGATATGTTTTTGCCGCCTGAGATATATTTTAACTTCGTTCCCAAAAATAGTTTGCTCGCTAAATTTCACGGGGGCCATATAAGAATGCTAAGATTTAGCTGCGCCGGCACGTGTTGGAGGCATAGTCTTACGAGGGGGGTTGCTAAGGCATTAGTTTAGAGAAGATCTACCTAGGTAATCTTCCACTAAGCAGGGCAGAAGAGAGGAGATGAAGCTGAGATGAGAATCATAGTCAGATTTTGGGATATCACGTGTGGCTCGTAGCTGATGAGTCATGACACTCTACCGGTGCTCTGCATCCCATAGATTTACATCTCCTCACCCAAGCTCCATCAATCCCAACAAAGAGATCAATTCCCCAAACCATCGCGGTACTTATTAGAAAGATCTTGCAATACCCCTCTCCAAAGTCTCGCTTAGCCCCCTTACAACGAACCAACGAACCAACCACCACACCCCTTTTCAAGCGAACAACCTAATGCACGCACCACATGCAGGTACTCTCCCTTTTAAAATTACACAATGCAAAGTTATCAAAGCTCGAAACAAAACTCCCCTAAAAATCTGCAAGCTTGACAACCACGATTCCAAAACGGGTCTTTGTTGCACATCGCATTCTTGCTGCACGTCAGACGTTAAGGGTGGCACTGACTCCAGTGGACTGTACGGAGTACGGGGTGAGCTGGTTGGTTGGTTGCGCTGCTCAGGAGTCAGGTCAGGCGGGGCGGAACGGGTAGGTCATGGGGGCAAAGAAAGTGGATGGCACTAATATCTTTCACGATTAATAAAATGATATATTTATTTATTTTCTCCTACGTCATTGCAAATCTGCTGCTTTGTTTTTTGCTGGATGTTGTTGAAACGTAAGCTTTTTGTTTTTTGCTAACCCTATCTACCGGACTAGACGCTATTTCCATACACCTTACTTCTCAGTTATTCAGCCTACGATCTATATGTTTACATTGCGCTTCTCCTACTGCAATCTATAATCTCACTTACTTATATCACCATGTATTCCGTGATCTCGGTACTCGTTACCTCTTTATCCCTAGCAAGTTAAAAAACGTCCATTCACAGCAACAGCAACATCGCACTTCCAATCTCAGAAATCTCGCAAAATTCTCATGTATTCACAAGCAAATCTATACTCCGTCTCAAGTATTTCTACCTATTCCCCGTCGCCATATGTCCCTTTTCACCCACCCTCTTCACAGACCCCCGTCGGAGCCCGAGTCTCCCCTTTCGTTCCATCGGGTTTTGTGGGGCGCTGTTTGTCAGGTCGCCATTTGTTTAACATTCGTTCGATTCTGGAGGGGAGAAGAGCGTAGAGCAGGAAATGCGCACTGCTGTCTGGTTTGGGATGTCCTTGTTGCTCCGGTTCTAGCTGTTTGGGCGGCATTTGTATGGAGTAAGGATGCGTGTGTCTGTTGAGGGGACGGCGGGGTTTTTGGGAGATAGGATTATGTGGTGCAGATGGAGTGGATTGTGTCAGGAATAGTTAAATGGACTTCACGGTTAGAGTCATATCAAGCCGTCATTCATAGGAATACGTTTGAGGTAAACATTCACTCAATCGTATTCTCTGGTATATGTACGTACTACGTTGAAGTAAACCTTAATATCTTATATTATATTTTAACCTTTGTAAATAACACTACTACTTGAAATTCAAGCCTACTAGAGTAAAAACACCTCCTTCCAAAGAAGTAATTGCAAGAAATAACAAATATTAGCGTAGTGACTGAGGTGAATATAGTCGGTATACAAGAGTAAGCTAAAATAGAATTAAAAGTTATATACCTCAGAGCTTATACACAAATAATAAATACAGAATTCAGATAGCTATAAGTAGAGAGCTATATTAAAAGAGAGTATAGCTTAAGCTTATTACTAGCGCTAGTCTTTACTTTCTCTTCTAATAGTAGTTTACTAGAAGTATAAAGTGAAAATAATTTAAAAAAATGCTAGAGAAAATAGAATAATATAATTAGATTAGAAAAGTAGTAGTAGTAGAAGCGTTTTTATACGTGTTCTTGCTTCTCTTACTTATATACGTAATAGTACTTTTTACTTTCTACTTCCTCTCTTATTATAAATTATAATCCTAGCGCAGTACCTCTCTCTAGGCGGCTTTCTTCTACTTTACTTCTACTCCTAAAACACTTAGATAAAATTATTTTTAAAAGATGCTTAGATTACATATTAGCTAAGCACTACTAGGACTAACGCCTCGGAGCTTATATTCCTTCTAAATCAAAAGACGAGTCTTTCTTTTAAAGAGATCTAAGAGGATATATACTTTAACTTAAAGAAACCTTACTCTTATAGAAAGTAAAAAGGCGCAGATAGAGAAAGAAGCCGAGAAAAAGAAAGAAGAAAAGGAAGAGAAAAAGAAAAAGGAGAATAATAATAATAATAATAAGCTTCTAGATCTAAAGAAGAGAGTAAAGTAGAAGCAAAGGAGAGTGAAGTAGAGAAGAGGCGTGATACTATAGAGACTATTATAGTTATAGCTATTAATAAAGTAATATTAAATAAGGCTAAAGCTATAGCTTTATAGTATATTTTAGATATATAATTTGCTCTAGATACTAAGAAAAGCATTAAGAGCGAGAGAGTGAGAAGCAGAAGTAATAGTAAGGAAAGTAGTAGTAAAGGTGAGAGTAGAGGTCTATTTATATATAAGTATATACTAGATAGAGATATTTCTTATATAAGAAAGGATCTAGAATATAGTAAGCTTTCTAAGAGTGCCTTACTAAGCTCCTCTAGGTATTAAAATAGGGCTATAGATTAGAATTTCCTCTTTAGAATAGCTTCTTCAGCTTCTTCTCTACATTAGAATATAGTATAATAGACTGCTCTTACAGAGCTAGAGCCTATTCTACGCAGAGGAACTAGAGAGAGATATGCCTCCTTAGAGAATAAATTAGTAGAGGAAGAAGTAAGAAGAATGTGAGAGAAAAGGTACTGAAAAATAGTCTGAAAAGTATTACTTTCACTTTTAAAAAATAGCGAGTTTAGAACTATTAGTCAAATAGGTAGTGTACTCACAAAGCTCTAAAAATCAAGTTGCTATTGTATTGACCAAATCAATAATTGGTGAGTAAATCGTAGCAACTCTAATGAAGTGAAATCTTTCAAAAAACAGGTAAGAAAATCACCCTTCCCTCTCCCCTTTCCTATCACTCCTTTTTACCACCTTCTCTATCTCTCCTTTCTATTCCCAGTCCTATCATGCCTTTCCACTCCCTTTCCTATCTCTCCTTTCCACTACAGTGACCGCATACCCCTGGCGGATGATGCAATGTACTGTTTAGCTAGTACATTGACCTTACGCGCAGTTACTGCCCGACCCGTCCTCGTTACCAGAACAGGTAAGCGGCAAAGCACCTCCAGCACATTTCTTGCACGTTGACGCGTCATACGCAGCTGCACAACAAGTCTGAACCTGCTTGGCCCCAATGCACACACTGCCACCTCCACTGGGCGCTACACAAGCCTGGACACTGCCAGAAGCGTTGGCTAGGGCGGACTTGAGCAGTCCCTTGATCATATTCAGTGTAGTGGATTCTGAAGCGCCCCAGGTGGAAGGCGTGAATACTAGGTAGCAGCCTTGCCAATCGTAATAGTAGTTTTTTTCCAAGTGCGAGGTGCCGCTAGGGATCTCATTGATCATGTTGCGGCAGGCGGTGATGTCGGCGCCGCAGTTGCCGTTAACGACGGCGTTGTTGGCAGCGAAGGTGGTGCCGATAAGGGTTGCGATGATAGCGAAAGAAGTGGAAGTAGAGAGCTTCATTTTTGCGGTATTGCTATCGACAGGGAGAAAGAATTGAATGTTTGTATCTGAGAAGGGAATATTAGCATAAGATGATAGGAAGTTGCTATCCGCGAAGGAAGAATTGTGGCATACAAATGTTGATGTCTGTAATTCCGGCTTGATTGTTGATGCAGGACTGTATTGTTGTAATTAGAAAGTATGATGGGCTTAACCTCTTACTTATATATCTGCTCTCAGGGTAATCGCCCCCCCCCCCGGCTATATGTTTACCTCTCACGCCTCCTCAGAATACTCCTCAAGTTCATCCCCAAGTGAGTGATCAACAACGACTGAGATATTCTATGGGCCTTTTACCAAGGATCATCGTCGATACGATGTCCAAGAGAGGCTGAATCTAGCAAATGATAGGTGATATATATTCAAAAGTAAGCGCGGCTGTGATCTTTACTATCTTAAGGTTAAAGACTGCAAGGTAGAGGATTTGGACTTCAAGAACTATTAATTACGAACTTCGTGCTAAATACTTGAAATGGATAATAATGATATGGGATGAGCTTACGGAGGTACAGCAGTGAAGTAATAGTAAAAACAAGGGTTTTAGTATGTTTTTAGGGCATCCCCTTAAGCCTGTTAGGGCAGTGCTTCTATAGGGTCTATAGGGGCTTCCGCGCATGCTCTAAATAGCCTCTAAAAGACTACCTAAACAGGCTTAGAGTGCGGCGGAAGCCCATGTAGACTCCCTAAAGGCACTGCCCTAACAGGCTTCAGGGGATACTCTAAAAATATACTAAAACACTTGTTTTTAAATATTACTTCACCGTTGTACCTCCGTATTGATCTCGCTTAATAGAGAATATCAATCTTGAGTGAACAGCAGACCAACTCATTATTCTGACAAGGATCTTTATTCTTGTTTAATAGCTGACTCTGGAGACAAGAAAGTTCTAGGCTTACCAATTTAGGTCAGAAGCGGGGCAACGGTGCAAGTGCAGTAGCATCCCGCTCCCGCTGACCCTAAGGATTTTAATCTGGTGCTTAGAGGCGGGAGTCCCGGTCCCGCTGACTGTAAGGGCTTTAAGCTAATACTTATCAGCGAAGACCTATATTAAGCCGGCATATAGATCGCTCAATCTTGCTCCAGCGCTGGTTAAGTCGAGAGAATCCTATATTTCCAGCTCCTCAACAGAGCCCCACATCGAGCCTAGACGGGTATCCAGATCGAGTCCCACTGTAGATCGGCACCTCCAGAGAAATCAAACCAATCAGAGCAGCTATATAAATGAAAATATGTGTAGGTGACGCAAGTTATGCATAGAAGGATTCCGTACCTACTTCTGCAAGAATTGAGCTGAAACTTTAAGTAAACCTCTCCCGAACCCCAGGATATATCACGTAAACGCTAAAGAATCCTCGTCGAGCCATGCGGAGTTTAAAGTATAGGTGTTTGTGATTATGCAGCATTGAAGATTCAGCCGGAGTGGTCAATGGTGATGGAGCTCCCGTTATCGCCGACGAGACTTCGCCAGAATGCCTCTATTAGTGATTGTTATCGTATATTAGTATTATGGAAGAGGAGAGGGGGATTCCAAAGCCTGCCATTCGGAATAGACCTCGGATCTGCGTTGAAGGTACTCTAATTTTTCGTTTTCTTATGCTTTAGAGGGCATGGCGGATGCGCGCTGGCTAATTGTAGTGATGCCGAGAACTGAGAGCGTGAGAACGGTGTTGCCAACACTTAAGTTTAGGCAGTCAGTACGTGTAGTTCACCGACCAGCAGAGCGAAACCACACCGGGCTGCCTAAGTTGTTAGCAGGGGGTGTCTTGACGTCCAGTCAGAAACCCAAGAAGGCAGTTTGAGTTTGGACGTGTTCTTTGGCTGCTGAGCAAACATAAGCAGATCCAGAATCTGTGGCCCGCCATTCAAAATCGCCACGGCAACTTTGCCCCCGGAAGATGTTCCTCAACAGACAATGAATAATTAACATCCAGCCACGGCCCCGACTTGCCTTTCGTCAATCTCAGGAACCCTATATATTCTATCCTTTGGATCTGTACATGTAAATTCTTTCAACGTTCTCAACAATTCCATCAAATCAAGGTTCCCCTTCTCTCTTATGTCATGTCTTATACTATCCATAGATAATGGATTCATATAATCCAAGATGGGTGGCACAGGAGCAATGTGAACATGAGCCCTTTGAGATCAAATGCGCAGTCCTCCCATGGAAGGTTCTTACTTCCATAAAACAGCACAGCCACTTTTACAAGCACCACTTCCTGAAATAGCCAAACTGGCGAGAACCATGCTTGTTGAAAGAACTTGGTCAAGATCTCCTACCTTGAGTCTATTAAGCCTGGCAATCCCTCCCTCTCCTGGGCTTTACTCGAAATCAATCTATGTCTTGTGAATCCTTCAGCTGTTTGTTTCTCGACCTGCGCTCAAATCGGTATAAAGTATGTCTTATGTGTGTTTCGACAGTCTGTTCCCCTAATGGTAGCTGAATGCTCGTGTCGTCCTCTTACTTTCCTAGAAGGCCTTGCTTTATCATGGACATCAGAATTTCTCTCTCATGCCTCAAGCTGACCTCCTTCAAATTCTTTGAGAAGGTCTGTTGCAAAGTCACTTTCTCATCGGCTTCCTCTCCAAGCCAGATCAAAACACTTTTAGCTTGTCTGTAAATTGTTACTATTAATAGGACTTGCTGGTTTTATTCGGGAATGCTGTTCTGATTGATACAGACTCGATAGACCCTGGCGAGGGAAGTAGACAAGACTCACTCTCGGTGATCTCTTGAATACACGGAAATACTGTTTTACAAGTGTTCTCTAATGTTTTGTTAAATAAATAAAATTTAATAATAATGATGGGGTGAGGTCTTCTATTTTGGGCGGTATCACTATTGCGGACGCTTAGTTGGTGCTACAGTGCCTACAAAGCTAATAAGGTCCCCACAGTGAGGTCAGAAATAACTTTCTAATTATGTCAGGGCCGAAGAACTCTTCTACATCCTCACTTCATAGCACTCAATTTTTTTCATCACACCCACCCGCTGCAAACTC
>QGMG01001009.1:0-13698 GCA_007825325.1 Lachnellula cervina
AGCCCGCTCACCCACCCCTGGATCACATCCTTCGTCATCTGCGGCTGGCTGCGCGGCATAATCGAGTCCGAGTCAAGCACCGGCACAATCTCCACGCCCGGCCACACCCTCTCCGTCAAAAAGGAGATGATGGACTCGGCTGTGCGCTTCTGGATCGACCGCAGGCTCTCCGTGCGCCCGATGTGTGTTTCGTAGCCTGGGGGGTCGGGGCTTGCTTCGGGCGCCCAGCAGAGCAGGGAATCGGTGTCCAGGTACCGCATTACCGTCTTGACGATGTTGGGGCGGATGTCGCCGCTACTGGCGGGGCCGGCAGCGGCGTCTTCGTCTGCTATGTCGAGGGCGCGGGACACGAGGGATGTGAGGGGGATGAGGTGGTGGCGGAGGGCTTGCTGTGCGGAGACGAGGAGGTCCCATTCGAGGGCTATGGCGGAGGCGAGGTGGGGTTTTTGGTGCGGGATGGTGAGGATTGCTTTGGAGGGGCGGCGGAGGGGGCGGGTGTCTAGGTAGACTTGTAGACCTTCTATTCAAACCATCAGATATCAATTGGTGTCTGGCAAGTATGGATCAAGGCAGAGTAGAGTAGAGAAGAGGGGAAAAGAGAAAAGACGAGCGGAAAAGTAATTACCTTCTTCATGCTTCACATGTACATCCTTCCAAAACCTCTTCATCTTGGCCGTCCCGCCCCCCTTCCCACTCTCCAGCGCCCGCATATCCTGGCCCTTCTTCAACAGCTCAGCCTGTTTCCGCTTTCGGGCCACCCGTGAATCGACGTGTTCTGCGCTGGGCATGGGGGGTTTCGGGGGCGGACCGGAAGCTGTGACTGGGGCTACGGTTGCTGGGTTCGGGGGCGAGGTGTGGAGGCATCTTTGGGAGAAGAGGGGTGTTATTGGGGTGTAGGAGTGGCATCGTAAGGCTTTGGCGCCTTCGGATAGGGGGCGTTGGGTGATGCGCTTCATGGTTGGAGGTGAGGTTGATGATGATGTTGATGTTGACTTTGGATGATTCTACACATAATTTTGGAGGCTTGGGCCGAGGTTGGCCCGTGCACTAATGCTTTACCAAGCCAAGCCAAGATTATTATTCTCTCCTTCGTACTCTTCCTTCAAAATATTACATTTTGTTATCATTTATTCGATGCTTAGAATTGTCCTGGGATAATAACTATCTTCCATATATGCTTGTGCTGAACGGCGGTTGAATGCTCGAAAACGTGAAGTCTGATCTCATTTAGTCAAGAGTACAACTCACAAGTTTTCATAGAACTAGTACCTGGAAACCTTTATGCGTAATGCTGGACTTGACCTTTCGAGAGATATGAGCTACAGCTATAGTTATAGAAGCAAGAGCATGAGCTGATTTCAAGATGAATGCACACCAGTAGCATTTCTTGGTTGATTGCTAGTTCATTCAGAATGTTAGCAAGCACTATTGAAATACAGTTCAAGTGAAACGGAAGACGAGACGTTGAGGGTATGGAAAGAATATTAATGTCGCTTTAATGACAAAAATAATATGGCATGGCATGGCTTAAGGTTAGGTTGGTTGACTGACCTGACTGACCTGACTGACCTAAGCGAATCGCATTCAGGGGAACCTAAGACCCGTGTTGTGATATCGACGTAGGTGCAGAAGGTCATATACCGATACAGTCACAAGACGAATGAAAGACTCTATTTGTTGTCTCATACTCGCCGTCGGAAAGTCGCTGTATTTTTATTACCAATTACCAAGTATGAACATTGACTATTTCATACTGATTGATATTTTCTGGCATTCTCAGTGGGAAGGCTATCATTTAATACTTAGACAGCTACATTTCCTCAAACCAATTTCTCGCGAGTCCCAAGTTACGCAACCCTCACGCCTCACAACTTGCCATTGTCCACCCTCTCCCTCGTCAACGCATACTCATAGTGCCAGCCTTCCCTCCCAATATCCTCTCTAACCTTATAATTGTCCTCCGCGACCTCCAAAATCTGCATATCAACCTCTACAACACTCATCCCCTCCTCGTCCCCCATCTTCCCTAGCGCCCCCTTGAACGGTACCGCCACCTGACTCAACCCCGCATAACTGCCCTTGGTGCTCTTCCCCTTGGGTCCCCCAGCATTAGCGAAAACCACCATGCATGTATTCTCAAAACATCTCGAGACTAATGTACTCTCCAAAAACAACGCTTCAGACTGCGCATTATACGCCAGTCCTTCGTCTGTACAATCAGAGAGACTCCAAAACGTGGGAATGATAATCATCTTTGCCCCACCGGCAATCAATTCTCTGAATGCTTCGGGGAATGCCAGGTCCCAGCAAATCAGCATTCCTACTTTTCCTAGCGGGGTGTCGAAGGCTTCGTGCGGGACGTGCGCCGAGGATGTGAGGTGCGGGCGTTCGGGGTGCCAGAGGTTTTTCTTCTGGTATTGTCCTAGGATGGCGCCGGTGCTGGAGATGAAGTAGGCTACGTTTGTTAGTTCGGTGCCGTGGGTTTCGACGATTGTGCCGGGGACGATGTTGATTTTTAGTTCTGCTGCGAGGGAACAGTAGGCGTCGAGGTATTTTTTGGTATTGGGAGCAGAGGGGGACTGGTGTTGCGTTAGATGCAGGTGTTTGGGGGTGGGGATGTTATGAGAGATGATTTGAGCTTGCTTTGTATATAACTAGTTGTTTGCAGGAGCGTGGTGGAGGTTTGGTGAGGGTTGTCTTACTGAAATTTGGGTCATCGGGAAGCCCTGTTGGTATGTATTAGCGAAGTCGACTTGTGGCTTTTGAGACGATGTCAATAGTTGTGAGACATAGGGTCAAGACTCGATATTTTGCTCTTCAGCTTACTTACAGTTAGTGAGATGATACTCTGGGAGTACCGCCAAATCGCACGATTGTGAAGCAGCCTCTCTAATGAACTCTACGGCTTTGCTGTGGTTGTCTTCGATTGCTAGCGGCTGCAGACTCGAGGTCAGGATAGGTCTCAGCACTTAAATTTTAATATATAATCAAGGAGATTAGAGTGACAATCCATCAATCAACTGTCCGACTGTTTTCAACACATCTCGCCTGATCTTGCAGAACTTGGTCCGAAGATTCGGGTTCAAGAGAGCGCAGACGGATTTGGGCGTGCAAGGGAACTGTTCCTGGCAGCTCGATGGCATTGTACACAAAAAATTCGATAAAACAACAAGTACGGATTATCGCAATTTCTAACATTACTGTCCTCATGACTTGCAATTGCAAGTGCGGGGAGTCGTCCCATTCAGATGATTCTCAAGCTTAAAAACCGCCAAACATAAGGCAGCAACTGAAGAGTTCAAGAGAGCTACTGACTTTAGGATACAGCTGGATCACAGCAATTTTGTATGTTGGAGCCATTGCCTCGAAACTGTGATTGCGATATGTTAGCACAAGGCACTGTCTAGGAAGCAAGCTGCCTCTAGAAGACAATCCCAAGGCAATTCTGCTTCTATAAGATTGTCCGCCTCGAGATTACCTTCTTGGTTCTGAAGACGGTGATTGTGCCTCGTGCCTCGCTATTTCGGGTTTTTGATGGGATGATAGAGACGGCTCCTCTCTTCGAAGCCGACGATCCAAGATCCAAGATCCAAGATCAAGATCACGTGCTGCATGAAACTTGGCGGGGCTTGAAGATCCACGCAGGGTTCTCTCCAGCCATTTTGAATCATCATCTCACTGATAACACATGCAAATGTTTGATGAAAGGCGCTTTGAGCACAATTGAGGTCATCTTCAACGTCTGCATCAATTCCTAACTTTTCATCAACTCAATAATAATGTACGGAGTAAGGCGACGGCGACGTTGTAATTTACATCGTCCCAAGCCAGGCCAATTAAACCCCTCGCAGGGCTAGGAGAAAAAGCTCCGCACTACGGAGTAATACGGAGATACTTCGTAGAGCGAGCTAAGTGCGGGAACAAGAAGACCAGCGGGCACGAAATCAACAAGCTACTCAGTAAGACTTTTAAGTGCAGCCCAGGTGGCCTGATCTTTTCGCGCAATGTAGCCGATATCTGCGTAGGGGCGGGGCGCCTTTTCTATGCTCTCCATGACTCTTTGACTTGAACTTGATTCAGCGTCTGGCTGTAATACTGTAGAGAGAAAGATAGGACTCTTGTGACGAGGAAGGTAAAGTAATATTGACATCGATATAAGTATTATTATACACTTATGCCTTGGAATCGAAACAGGAATCTACCTACCTGGCGTACTAGCGACTAATATTTTATATGTTACAAAGTAAGAATACGAAGTACCGGTATGAAAAAGAATCATTACCGACTAAGGTAATTACTTAAACCCTGTCCTGATCCCAGGATCCACGCTAAGCTGGGATAGATACCATGCGAAGAACGCTGAAATCCCATCTTACGGGAACATGGAAAAGTTGAAGCGATGCTACCTTGGATTCGCATGTACATAACCGCCCACTACAAAGTAATTTTCCCTAACTACCTTAGGCACTTGTGTGCTTGTTATTTACATAGCTATCGATTAAGAATACCCTTTAGAATGCCCTTAAGAATACCCTTATACCTCCGTAAGCATTTATACACGTACTTGTACCTTACCTTAGTATTCTATCACTTGATCAGGGTGCCGGCGGGTCAACCTAATCTTGAGCTAAAACTGCATCGACATCTACCTAGACACTTAGTGCAAATCCCATTTCGCCACCCTACCTACCCTTCCACTTCAACTTCAAGCGACTTCGACGACGACAAACCATCGTAAAACGTCCCCGCGAAGGGTACTGTTCTCTAAGCTTCTAACATTCCTTTGCTTGTTATGCTTTTCCTGTGACGGTCGTCAATCCTTCTCCACATTATCCCCCATCTCTACCAGCATCGCATTCCAGGGCCTAGATTCCCATCTTTCCATGCGCTGCCCAATCTCGCCCAAAAAACCTCACAAACACCACAAACCACCCCGAGCAGACAAATTCGAAATATCAAGGGAATGACTCGACACTTCTAGTCTTTATGCATCTCTCCATCTCGTTGGTCAGAGGTTTGAGGGTCGAATACTATCTTGACAAGTACTACGAGGGGGCGTGCCTTCTTCGACGTGAGAACTCGACTCTCTGGCGCCTACCATGTCTCATAAATACGAGGGGGAAGAGGTCGCCACAAAATGCGATGCTTCACTCAGAGTAGAGATACCTCCGGTCCCAAAAGAACTGAACGAAGCCAGTAATCCTCCTACCGCGTCTGGCAACGCTAAAAGCCCTCGACTATCAAAGTCCGACCTCCACGACGATTCTGTTCCCTTCGACGCGCTTGACGGGACCTCATCTTGGAGTGCAAGCTCGGCCAAACAATCAGCAAGCCCAGTTTCTCATACAGATCGAGTCTACCCCATCAAAAGTGTTGTTCGCGTGGACACTTCTCAGACACCATACAACTTGCCGAGCCGGCGCTCTGGCGAAGGTCGAGATTATACCCCCCCCACCCAAGACTCTGCTGGTAATCCGGCGGATGCTTCCTCTCGCCGGCGCCAGAGCCAATCTTTCTCACCAGAGCCAAGTTCACGGCCTCAAGACAAACGCGTCTCGAATGACACTATTAGCGATGATCGCAAGCCATCTACATCTACAACAAACAGTGGGGAACAAAACGGTGGTGGGATGCAAGCGCAATTATTTAGTTCCGCTTCCTCTGATAAGTCCAGCTCCGTCAGCCAGCGGGCTGTCGCTTCAGCAAGCTCCATCGGTACTCGTACTTCGCCAGACGGGAGAAGTTTATCTGACTTGGTGACTGTGAGATTCAAACACACTGTGACTGCTGAGGGCCATGCTGTCATTACGGGTCGAGATGGAGAAACAATACAGCATTGTGAGGATGAACCTATTCATATGCCCGGAGCAATCCAAGGTTTCGGCCTTTTGCTCACTTTAGAGGAGCAAGAGGAAGGCGACTTTCTAGTCCGCGCTGTTAGCGAGAACTCATATCGAATTATTGGTTATACCCCCCAGGAACTCTTTAAGCTGAAAAGCTTCACCGACATTCTCAGTGAAGAGCAGTCCGATAATTTACTTGATCATGTCGATTTCATCCGCGACGAAGAAGCCGATCCAGCATCAAACGGACCAGAAGTATTCATACTAAGCATTCGAGCGCGGAGGGGCTCCAAAAGGGGCCAAAAACTTTGGTGCGCGATGCACATCAATCCTGCTGCTACGAACTTAATTATATGTGAGTTCGAGATAGATGATGATCAAGAATACCCTTTAGCACCTCCAAACAACGAAACTCCGGAGCCACCAGAGGCCACGCTGCACAGCAAACCCACCGCGGAAGAGTTTAAGGAAAGTACCATGAACACCAGCAAACGGCTCAGGGTTCTAAGGAGTGCTAGAAAGCGAAAGGGTGAGGCCGCTGCTATGGAGGTATTCAACATTATGTCCCAGGTCCAGGAGCAATTAGCTTCAGCGCCAAATCTAGAAATCTTTCTAAAGGTATTGGTTGGGGTCATCAAAGAGCTCACTGGATTTCATCGTGTTATGGTAAGCAAACTCGTTATTCATATATTTTTCATTCGAACAAACATTGGAGTTTTGATAGCTCCCATCGAGGTCTCGGGCGGTCTTGGGGGTTTCGAGGCATTAGACACCTAAACTACAAACTGCGCACTTCTAGAACACTATTGATCGAAGGATTACAGATATATCAATTCGACGCGAATTTCAACGGGCGAGTGGTCACTGAACTCGTGGATCCTCGAGCAACGACGGACTTGTACAAGGGCTTAAACTTCCCGGCTTCAGACATCCCAAAGCAAGCACGTGACCTGTATAAGATTAATAAGGTGCGCTTGCTATATGACCGCGATCTTCAGACAGCTCGGCTGGTTTGTCGAACAGTGGAGGATCTTGAGCAGCCACTTGATCTGACTTTCAGCTACTTGAGAGCAATGTCGCCCATTCACATCAAATATTTGAAAAACATGGCTGTGCGGTCTAGCATGAGCATATCGATCAATGCGTTTTCTGAGCTGTGGGGCCTCATCGCTTGCCATACCTATGGTTCAAAGGGCATGCGAGTTTCATTCCCAATTCGAAAGATGTGTCGTCTGGTTGGTGACATGGCATCGAGGAATATCGAGAGACTTTCTTATGCCTCACGACTCCAGGCACGGAAGCTGATCAATACTGTTCCAACAGAAGCAAACCCATCTGGATACATTATTGCTTCTTCCGAAGACCTTTTGAAACTTTTCGACGCTGATTTTGGCCTCCTATCGATTCGCGGTGAAACCAAGATCATGGGGAAAATGGAGCATTCGCAAGAAGCCCTTGCCATGTTAGAATACCTTCGACTACGTAGGATAACATCCGTTACTACCACACAAGACATCCGGCAGGATTTCCCCGACCTGCGATACTCACCAGGTTTCGATGTTATTGCTGGTCTCCTCTTGGTGCCGTTGAGTGTCACTGGAAGTAAGCAATTTGTTTCTTTGGACATTTCTTCATGCTTGATTAAGTTTCTGGGCCCCTTTCGGTTTTTGAAGCTTTAGAGTTAGCGATTGCTAATACGGACGTGATTTTTTCTCAGGCGATTTTATAGTTTTCCTTCGAAAAGGCCAAGTGAGTTGAAGATGAACAGTCCGTTCACATATCGGGGTCTAATACTATTGTAGACAAAAGAGGTCAAATGGGCTGGTAACCCTTACGAGAAGTCCATCAAAGCAGGAACAGAAGGATACCTAGAACCAAGAACAAGCTTCATGTCTTGGAGCGAAACCGTTGTTGGCAAGTGTCGAGAATGGACCGAAGAACAAGTTGAAACTGCTGCAGTATTGTGCTTGGTGTATGGAAAGTTCATTGAGGTACGTTGCTCTCGCTAGAGTCGAACTTCTACTCTTTCTAATCTGTAAATCTCTAGGTCTGGCGGCAGAAAGAAGCTGCTTTGCAAAGTAGCCAGCTTACGCGACTGCTCCTGGCAAACTCTGCACATGAGGTTCGCACTCCTCTCAATGCGATCATAAACTATTTGGAAATTGCTCTTGAGGGTGCACTGGACCAAGAGACCAGAGACAACCTAGCGAAGTCCCATTCCGCCTCAAAATCTTTGATATATGTTATCAACGATTTGCTAGATTTGACGAAAACTGAAGAAGGCCAAGTAAGTCACCTTCTCGAAGAATGTTTTCTGCTTCGGAAATGTCCAGAGCGGAGTCGACTGCTCCTGAATTACGGTCCCAACTTCCGTAAACTCTCAACTTCACATATCAGGTAATACTGACTCGGAGATCTTGACATAGGAACTTATCAAAGATGAAGCTTTCGACCTTCATGCCACTATTCACGAGGCGGTGGATTCTTTCAGAGGAGAAGCAAAACGCAAGGGATTGGAGTATGAAGTGATTGATCATCCAGGAGTCCCACAATTCGTTCTCGGTGATCAACGAAGGGTCAGACAGGCTGTGGCTAACATCACTGCCAATGCAATGCAACATACAACTAATGGTTGGGTCCGTATCGAGGTGTGTCCGCATGGAGTAGCAAATGGGAAGACCAACGTGGAAATAGTGGTTCACGATTCCGGTGCTGGGATGTCGAACGAGAAACTTGATGCTCTGTTTCGAGATCTGGAACAAGTTAGCACTGATGCCGATGGACTATTTGACGACTCAGATGACGGTGGCAATGCATCGCAAGTGAAGGACAGTCGAACTCTAGGTCTCGGTTTGGCCGTGGTGGCCAGGGTAGTACGAAACATGGACGGCCAACTCCGTCTCAAATCAGAACAAGGCAAAGGATCTCGTTTCGTTATCCAGTTGCCGTTCGTCCTACCTGATGATGAATCTGGAGATGAAGATGCAATATCTAGATCGGCGAAACTGGCCAAGCAAAATGCAAATCTTGCACCATCTGTAGCTGCTGAAGGAGAGATTACCCTTGTAGACAAGGTCAGCTCTGTAAGGGCTGAGGGTGTGGTTAGCAAACGCAGTGTCGAAGATTTTGCTAGTTTGCACAGTTTCAAGAGTGGTTCAAGTGGCAAGAGCAGAGGTAGTGCTAAGAGTGATGTCGACAGACTCATTGATGCTATTTCCAGTCCCTTTAATAGCAATGATCAAGAAACTGGTGAGCAAGGACTGCATCGTTCCAATAGCAAAGGTAGTGGGCACAGTCGCAAAAGTGCCGGCAGCCTGGGAACAACATCTTCAGTTCGTAAGGTAACCGGCAATGAGAGGCCGGGAAGGTCGTCGCGTACGAGATCTCACGGGGGTCCGGAACACATACGTTCGTCCTCGGAAGGCCCTGCAGGAACCGAATTCGTGACAGATAATAGGACATTGATGAAGGCCGTCAGGATGCCTGACGAATTCAATTCGACTGGAGGGTCACCTGCTCATACTCCCTCTCGCGTGTTGTTCAATATCCCGAATAGAAAGACTGAACATTGTCCGGAAGGATCAAGGAAGTTGGATGCGGAGCATCTCCAAGTCTTGTATGCGGAAGATGATCCTGTCAACAGCAAAATCATGCGAAAGCGGATGGAGAAGAGCGGCCATGAAGTGCACATCACTGTCAATGGTGAAGAATGTGCTACGGTTTACGGAGAAAATACGTCATTTTTTGACGTCGTGCTCATGGACATGCAGATGCCGATCGTGGATGGGCTATCATCAACAAAGATGATTAGATCATTTGAGAAACGGCATTCCCAAAGCATCCTATCTCCTCGTGCTGCGAACAATGGCCGAGTTCCTATCTTCGCAGTTTCGGCATCGCTCCTCGAACGAGAACGCCAACACTACATCAATGCAGGCTTTGACGGCTGGATCCTTAAGCCCGTTGATTTTAAGCGTCTGAACATCCTTCTGCTAGGTATCGTGGACGACGAGATGCGCAACTCATGTCTCTACCAACCCGGAGCATGGGAGATAGGAGGGTGGTTCCAAAAACGACAGCCGAGTGTGTTCGCGTCGCCAGATCCATCTAAGCACTCGCCCGTTCAGCAATCTAGTGACAGGACGCCTTCCCACCAGGATGAAGGGTCTATGCACAGCAGTGAGAGCGGATCAACCGTCACGGCTAGGAGTGTGGATAGGAGACCCCTGATATACGATGAGCGACTCGATGAGACCACGGCGGAGACGGAGGACGCTGACCATTCTGATCAGCCTCAAGCGCAGCCCCAAACGTGAAGATCAGCCTTCTCCTGGAATTATCTGTACATTTTTGCCTTTTACGACTACACGAGGAAAGAGACGCGGGAGGAGGGGTGTTTGTGACCCATACGCAGGAGGGACCTTGCGCCACGGGAGGGTCACCACTTTTTGCATTCACGAACGCAACGAATATATCATAGAGAACGCAGTCTTGTTTTAGCAGGCGTTGTTAGATGGGCGCTGTTAGATTGGCTCTGTCACGATTATTACGCATAGATGAGGAACTAGAAGAGAAGAGAAGGGGAAGAGAGAAGCGAGCGATTGCATAGCCTGCGTATCTGTAGAAATTATGTGAATAAGGTGCGACGAATAGAAGGGGGGAGGCGTTGTAATAAAGTGTACTTACTGTAGCAACTCATAGCACCGAAAGGGTGAACGAAGTAAAAACCCCCTTACTAGAGAATATGGTCTGGTTGGTACTTGCTTGCTTCTACTATGCTTGCTTTTTCATGTGTTTTTTTATTGTCTGTCATCTATTTTACATCGTAAAAGGTTGGTCGATTGATAGATGACCCCTTGATGCATGTCATGTGATGCTGCCCGCCCATGTTTGAAAAGAGCGGCTTCTTCGCAATCGATTGATGCAATGCCCGGGAATTGCCAGAACTCCGATGATACTTGATCGCTTGCTGTCTTATGCAAAGCCATGTGTACGCAGCTCGTTGCGCTGGCTGTGACAGATATGCTTCTTATCCCCTTTCCTAAAACGTACATAATTTGGGTATACTAAAATGACGAAAAAGAAAAAAATTGCCATCTATTCATAGTTCCGAACGGTAGGTGAACAGATGTCAGCTCACAGACGAGGAACTAACTAGCTTATATGAGCAAAGACAGATGAAAGGCTTCTCGCAGCTTCACTTTAGAGGCCGCTTTCGCCGCCAAGAATGTAGCTGAGGTATCCAGTTCGGATGGCTCCGCGCAGGTCTTTGTATCGTGCAGTGGCTGACTTCTCGCTTTCTTTGCTAGCAGTAGAATCGCGACCCTCGCCGGTGGCAGTAGCTAGCTCGGCAAGCTGCTGGAGGTTCTGACTAGCAGTCAGAGGCGCGGTTGGGACAGCAGCTGATTGCTTCTTGCTGATCAGGTCCCGGATGGTCTGGTCCCAAGTCGAATGTGCGATGCGGTTTTGCGATAGAATTATCAAGTTAGTTTCGGCTTCTTCTCGGGTGCTCTCATGGCCGGCAAGTTCAATGAGGACTAATGCAGCGAGAGCTGTGCATTGATAGGTGATTGGGCTAATAAGATCGGAATTGTGGGTGAGTTGGGCGACGACGTTTGACGCTGCTGCTAAAAGCCCAGATAGTTCGAAATCAGGATGATGAAGCTCCATCAGAAGTCGAAGGTGCAAATAGGTGATATGGACCAATGGTAAATTGGACGGCGGGAAGGACGTTTGTGGGAAAGACTCGCGCCATCTTTCCATCTCGCCTCGGAGAAGCGTGCCGGTCAATCGTATAGCTGGGTCCGCGGGGTTCGTTAGGTCGCTAAATACAAGGGCAGCTCCCGCAAAGTGGCCAAGAATCACGGAAAGACCTATTTCGTTAGAATTGCATGACGTACCAGGACAAGTGTGCTTACGGGCCAGTTGGTAAAATGCCTCTCCCAACAGAACTTGATCTTCCAGGTAAATAACCACACTTAAGTCAGGAATCAAGTTAGGACTGGACGTGCTCGAGGCGTGCCATCTGTCCATGATGACCAGGCTCAACCATACTCTCCTGCCAATCTTGTCGTCCGAGTCAGGATCAGTCTCAACTAAGTCTTCAGGTCGTTTTTGAAGGTGCAACTTTAGGGAATATGCAAGTCCAACAGCACTACCCAGCCAGACGGATCGAGACGGACCTGAGTGTTCATTAGTTATATGAGTCTCGGCTTCAATCGCCAAGAGCATCATTGTCTGAAGAAGAATCAAATTTGCGGAAGCAGGGCGTACAGCAGCATTGTCGAATTGGAATGAAGCGACAAGCTGAGTTGCCTTCTGAATTCCTTGCTGGGCTGCACTATCATGCGCAGGCGATGAGACAGTCAGGACAGCTGCATGTAACGCTTCATGAAATGCGTGCTTCAAAGGAAGGGGGCAGCTCGAAAGTCTAGCTCTGACTCTATCGTGGGATAGGGATAGAATAGGATAAGTAGGGTGAATGGTATTGTAGTATCTGTTAGATATCAGCATTGTTGCCATTGAAATTCAAGCGGGTCTGCCTACTGATCAATGATAGTATCTGTCAATTCAAGACTCTGATCGACTTGACCTTGCTCAAGAGGAACTGCATTCTCAAATGAGTTGCTCTGTCGGTGGAGGTCGGGCGCATTTCTCCATTGAGGGGTTGGCGCAAGACCATTCGGGGAATAGTTTGGTTCTCGAAACATTGGCCCAGATTGCGGGGTTGCATAGGCAGGAGATTGCTGTGAAAACTGGCGAGCATGCTCCTGTTGAGGTTGTGCCCAACTAGGGGGCCGTTGATTCTGGTAAGGAGTGTTGAAGTCGCCAGAAATTGAAGAATGGGTTCTCTTCCTCTGGGTTCCATCCGCGTTTGGCGGAGGAGAAAATTCGTCTGACGGTCGGCGCATAGGGTCGTTTGCATTTCCTATGAACTGATTCGAAACAGCAGACATATCATTTTGTGAGATTGCTCCTTCTAGATGGTTCAGCCGTTCGGCAAGTTCTTTAATATAACTTTAGTAGAAATGCCATTAGTGGAAAGTAGATTTATATAAGACTCACGGGCAACAACATACCCTTTGCTCGGCCCTCTCTTCATTGGCACTCTGCTGAACTGACAACGGGCACTGGTACGTCTACAGTTAGAACACTGCTCATCGCCAGCCTCACCCGTCGCGTCACAACGAATCTTCTTGCGCCGGCACTCATCACAGGCTCTAGATACCTTCGATCGCTTCCTCGGTGCCACCGACCCATCCGTAGGGCTGTATTGACCCTGGGGGCCCAGGTGATCCATATGGCCCATTGGCGAATGTTGAAGAGGTTGGAGGTTATTTCGGCGCGGATCTTGCTCGTGCTCGTGCTCGAATTGGTGATTGAGATTCTCTTGAGGTCTTGAACCTTGAGCCTCAGCCATAGGCCCTCCAGGACCTGCGTGCATCATGGGCGCAAGATTACGCGATATTTGCGCGCCGAGCTGAAGCTCATCTGCGGCAGAGACGGGGAGAGGTTGATTTGAGGTGTAGAATGGATGGCCTTGATCGGCGGCGAGCGCGGTTGGAGATGGGTAGGATTGCATTTTGCCGCGTCCTATAGAATGGCAATTCAATTGCCAGACTCAGGCCCTGGGAGTGGGCGAGCGGGGTGTCTGGGTGAGCCGGGAAAGTGTCAGTTGCTTTGTTTGATATTGGAAACACTTTATTGTCTTTCTCGGTTGAAGGAGTCGTAGATAGATGGAAATGAACCACTGCCAATACAAAATATGCACAACAACACGCTCCATGTACAGGATGCGTGCGTGCGTGCAGACGTGTATGCGTATATGCGCGCTGGGGGGGGGGGCAGCAAGTGA